>JANBPK010000737.1:0-176800 GCA_027579435.1 Candolleomyces eurysporus | reverse complement strand
CTGCCGTATAGTACAATTTGGGACGCGGACCCCCAAAGGCCTGTCTCTAACGGGGATCTCTTAGCGAAATCTTGATCCTGATCTCGGGTTTCYGTCCTAGTATATCCTAGCGCACGAGCACGGACGCATTGTTCACCAAATATATAAGCTCGACACCTGTGCCCCAGTTCTATCTCTCCGTATACAGATAGCCCGTTGGCTACCCACTGCTCTCCCCTCATAGATCGTCTCTTCTGGACGCCTTGACGCTCTTTYCAGAGCCCTCTCCCTCTGCCTATTTTATTCGGTATACTATTGCACTCTCCTTCGACTCGACCTCCCCTCATCCAGTAGATGTCTGAGATCGTCGTTTCGAGAAAACATTTCCCGTCATTCACTTTGGCATTATCGACCCTTCAAGAAGAGCCCGAGTGCCTATCGGAGACGTCCTTCCCTGCTGGAGCCTCGACTTCAAGAATTTGTCTTACGGAGAGACCGCAGCCGTCAATATCAGACGATTTAATGGTACGTGCTCTTCTTCGCCTACTGAAACTTGGCTTTTAACGAGTCTATAGAGAACCATCGATCATCGATCCGAGCGGTATTTCGAGTACCCMGTTTTCCTTCTCGTACGTCTGCCTGCTGAGACTTCTCTTTTACTTCGGATTTTTAACATATCTATTTTTCCCTGTAGCCCGAGGATGCTTTCAATGAGCGGGAAGATTATGATAGTGACCTCGAAACCGAGGTCGAGTACTATGACGACCGGCCCTCGATGGAGAGCGTAACCGTCTACGAGGTACCGAAGATGCGTTTCATGTTTTTCCGAGTACGTGGGGAGCTTTTACTCCTTGKTCGGTGGCTTACGACCTCTGTAGAGACTGGCCTGGAGRCTATTACACCGGTGTCCAGAGTGYGGGGAGAAGCTTGGACGTTCCCTGGATCTGGGACACACAATTAGTGAAAAGCATAAAAGTTTCCGTTGGGTTCCGCCCATTTTTTATTCGAAGTCGTSGTCGTCGTCGTCTGCGTTTTTCAAGAACTGAAGACTCGATTTCCYCGTTCCCCTACCTYCCTTTCCACTTTCGCCCTCRTTTTTTATYAGCTTCGGCCCCACTTTTTTCTTGCTATCGAAGACGCTTTCTTGCAGAATTTCTTGGTCCGCGCATCTCTCGTCTCAAAGCACTCATCCTCTCATTGCATGTTTTCATTTTTCTTCCGTTCTTCGTTCTTGATTTTTCGTCGCATTTATCCGTCGTTCTTTCGCTCTCATTCTCTTCATCGCTCTCTTCAGCTGAATCCTCATCTTTGTCTCCCCATCTCTCCGTTCACGCTTCACATCATTTCAGGCATGGTCGCTTTCGTGCTTTTCACCCCAGGATCTTGCAGCAAGGATCACTCGATTCCGTCACCTCATAATTGTAGATTAAAATTTTTGGGACGCCGCTGTTTTGCGGTCCGATTGTACTATATAGACATCGATAGGGTAGTCACCACTCATACTTACATACACCCGCATGTAACGCTTTAAGTATACATACATTCATACTTAAAACCCATGACTCGGAAGAAGTTGAGGTTGAAACGAACACGTTCCACAGGTCTCACGTAGGGTCGTGGAATTAGAATGGATTCGCATTAGCGCGATACATACATACTACTTATCGGGTAAGGAGGGCCATGAACATGACTCGACTCATTGACACTTGGCTGGGATTGCACCACTTCGGGAACRGAGGAAAGAGCGGTGCATCAAACACGTGTTGTTATGAGAACGCGTCACGTCAATTAAGGACGCGCCGCACCCGTGTCACATCGGTTCAAWATCGCGCACAGAGCATGTGGAACGTACTCACCCATGCTCCGCAGGATAGCTTCCAAGCCGTTGGAGACGACTGTAACTCCCGTGCAGTTGGATGGTATCGGGAGGGACTCCTTTGAATGCCTACAGATTGAGGAATCTCGCGTTTTAGGCGCTAAATGCCACCCAAGCTACGCGATCCAGGAGAGCTAGAAGTCCAGGTCCATTCATGCACGGAGATTGCTCGATAGGTTAAGAATGATGAATGAAGGTTAACTCTGATGCTCAGTGAGTCATGGCTTGCCTGGTATGGGAGTGCAAATTTCTGTCCGAGCCGCACTGTTGGCTTCCGGAAGACAGACCACCCGAGTTCGATGGCAGAAAGAAGCGGGAATATATCACGCTTGAGCACTGCCGACGATTTATGACTCCCCCTTCACCCTGAAAATTACAGACGACCCCATTTTGTCGCTTCTAGACGTCTGACCAGCCTTATCAAGTGCGGGCCCCGGAAGAGAGTAGGGGAAATACAAATGAAATAAAGTTGTAAGCGAGAAGAATTTATTGGCTGTTCCTGATGAAAATACTGCTAGAAAAACCGACCACGACCCTACATGCAAGTCAGGCCACCGTTGCGTTCGGTTAGGGAANGGTCTGCCCCTGAAGCGGCCCCCGGGACCGGCCCTCCGCCGCCGGCGGTCCAAAATTTGGAAACGGTGACATGGCGGGCCGCCAAGCTCTCTCAATGTCGCTCCTCCATGTTGCACGGCGTTCACCGCTCCTAGCGGCCACATACCGACGCCTCGCGAGCACGTCGAGCGCGTCTACGACGACGGCCGGTGATACTGGGTCGGCAGCACCCAAGAAACCAGCAGCCCAGGCCTGTACGTTCTACGTGGATACAGTTGAAGTGTTCGAACTGACGCGGTGGTTCTGCTAGCAACATCCAAGTCGTCATGTCCTCCAGATACCTTACTCAAGGGCCTCAATTATTTGAAGGGACAAGCGCCAGTACTATCTCTTGCAGACGACCAGTATCCTGACTGGCTATGGACGGTTCTGACACCCAAGGAATACCCCGACGATGGACCAGGTGGAAAAGCAGAACGGGTGCGGCGAAAGAAGGAAAGGCAGCAGGCTATCAAGGATAGAAATTTCATGTCAACACAGTGATTTTTCCATGGTGCGTCTCTGTCTCGTCAATCTCCCGACCTTCAATTGAAACGTAGCGTTCTGCAGCTGTTTGTCCCATACACGTTCTTATATCACTCTAATACCAATCTTTTTACGCGCAAACACGGCAAAGTGATTGTCCGCTTGTCCCTACATATGCTGTGTCATCAAAATGCTGGAACACTGCACGGTGCACCAGACAATTGCATCGTCTACACCCTATTGGGGTTGAAACTTGATGTCCAGCTCCTTGAAGCGAAATCCGTCTGGCACGCTTGCGTGTCAAATCTTGGATGCCAAAGCATGGTGAGCTGAAGGTGGCTCGACAAGCACCTGGAGTGGTCTTTCGCAGCATTGGAAATGAAATAACTAGGGACTGTCTCGACCAGCTACGCCACACAGCACATTGATGGTAGGTTAATTTGGCATATTGAATGCACCGACGCTCAATTGATGTAGACTTTGCCACCTACACGCCGTTTTGTTCTCATGTCGATCATCTATGGCTCTATGATACCAACTGCACTGGATGCAAGTACATTTGGCGATCCAGTATCAGTCTTATCCCGGCAGCCGGCGGCTGGCCCCCTCCAGCACTGGATTGTCGGTGTGGGGAGACCCCCCGACCCCNGACGGAGCACCAACGGTGTGTGCTGAAGTCCGAATAAAGCCTTTCTCTCGCTCTGTCTCGCCACCATTTTAGACAAATTTACCAGGGTGGTCGCTCTGTGCAGGCAAAATGCTCTACATGGGTAGTCATTTGTGTAATGCGTCCTCTCTTGCAACAAGATAGGATATGTTGAATCGTACAAACAGTGAGCCATCATCATCGTTTGAGATTGGCACAAGCTTAGCAGCTGGTCAAGACTCATCCACTTTGATTTTGTGTACGCGGAGTTGACAATTGCACGAAGTAGGCATTGAGACTATTTAAGTAGGGTCGCTGCTGCTCGCATCTACCTCGTTGCTCTATCACTTCCTTTCTATCTCAACTATGTTGTCCCCAACTGATGATCTCCAGGCTATCGGACTGACGCTAAACCGATTGCTGATAACCAAGGCACGTTTCGGTCCCGAATGTTTCCAGGCGAGCTCTACTGACTGTCTTCGCAGTATGTCAACGGTACTGAATATTCTTCATCTACGACAAGGTCAAGATGGTAACCTTTTCCGCCAGGCGCGGCCTTTGTGTACTTTGCGTTGGAGTACTTCCATACATTGGAGTTGGAGGTCAGTCAATCTTACGTCTCTCGGACCCGGTCTTTGTGTTGATGATGTATTCGCAGGTCGCGTATTTGTGGGGGGGATAAGCTGACCCCTGTCAAAGTTCTATTCTTTGTGACACGGTACCTTGGTTTCTTCACCAATGGATTGCTTATGTGGTTTTGTACGTGTTAACAAGCTTTCATTCCGTTGCTACCTGGAATCTGACGCCAACCGCATTGTGTAGTCAGACCTAGTTCGAGCAGTGGAGTCGAGGTTTGTATTCGCGTGTCTGGTCCTCTGACTCGTGCAGTTGACTGAAGCTTGTGGGTAGATCTGCACTAAACTGTACTGGCTGACTCTATGTGAGTTCTCCCAGCCCTCGTAATTGTGCATCTCTCGATATCTCATGACGCCTGACGTAGTTGCTATTGGTATCACTATTACCGCTGCGGATGCTATCATATATATCCGCATTCATGCACTGGCTCGCAGGTGCAAGACGATGGGCATCGCGCTATCCATTCATTTCGTTGTGCGTACATGAAAGATTTATATGCATTGCTTTCCATCTGATACGTTTCTCAGGTGGTCTTTTCAGCCTTTTGCACGCTTCTGGTGCTCGATCTCAAGACGACCACCCGTAAGCTGCTTGACCATTCGTCATAAGGAAGCTGATCAGAACGCTCCGATGACAGTAGCTGAATCGCCCTTTCCTTCTCACCTTACATGCTTGATTATCTACCGTGATTTCAGCCGGGTAATCTCGCTACTCGCGCTGGGTTTATATAACACAGTTTGTCGGTGATTCCGTGAAGATTCGTACCATCAATCTCACCCAGAATTTTCTTTCAGTTGCCTGCACTCTTAGTTTCTGGTTTACGTTCCGAAACTATCGGCACGCGAGAAGTCCAATCCTTGAAGTTTTCTATCTGAATGGGACGTTTCACTTTGCTCTGATGGCAGGTTCGTCATCATTCATTGTGCCGCGCCGTCATCTTGTTTCGTCCTTAGCATCTGATACCGTGGATTTGGATAGCTGTGACGTCGGGGCATATCGCTCTAGTGACTGTTGGGCCGGTGGAGTTTTACCTTCTTCTGGCTGGGTAAGCCACGAGTCTTTTCCCCTCTTCTTTCCCATCTCACCGGATGCTGACCATTATATTTCTGATCTATTCATGAACTCCAAATAGAGTCCACCAAGCAGTACACACATCCTTCTCTGCCCGAGTTCTCCTTTGTATGCGGGAAGCAGCAAGGCGAGATACTGAGATGAGCTACGTTCCTCCAACAGGCTTGTTGTCTTTAGACGACTCTGTGCGTGCTCGACCAACGACGGCAACAACTCAGACGACGCCTCCCAATAGAGTATATGTTCGGAGCTTTGTCGTTGGTGTCATTTAGATTTCATTTGGAGGTGCATCTGGCAGTCAAAGGGAGGTGCTCAGGTCGTGAACACTTTAGACGGTACGCCTTAACCCTCTTAACCACTGACTCCAGTCAACTGACCTTCCGAATCAGTCCGCTCCTCGAACTCACCTCCCCAGCAGCAGTTGCGTGCCCTTAATGGGTTTGGTTCCTTATCCCAGGCTATAACCCCATCACCACCGACCTCGCAGATTGACCCGTTGCCTCAGACACCCCCTACCGTTCCAGCCGCATTTCCACCTCTGTGGCCGCCGTTTTTTGGATCCGAATCCCAGTCAAGCGCAATTGACCGTGATCCCGAGTCAGAAGCCTTTGGGCCTCCACGGTCCGACGTCGCTACTGTCAAGTGGCCGGAATCCCTCTATAAACGGTCTCTTCCTACCGAGTCAGCGCAGGTGACCCACCCTGCAAAGAAGCCAACGAGCACCGCCAATCGACGCTGATCATCATTCGGCCACTCCGCAACCCCTTCTCATTTATTATCATTATTATAAGGACATTTGTATTTAACACTGCGCACATGCTGCACAATATCCCACATTCGTTGTATGAATAGATGCCTTTTTACGAGTCAGCAACTGCCCTCGGATGCGAAGCAGGAGTAGCCCTCTTTGTTCTTCGTAATTGGGGAGGATACCCAGGAGGACTAAAGTTGGCTTTACTGTACCAGCTGCCATTCTGTAGTAGATATTCGACCCGGACGAACGATAACTTGACTGTGTAAATATTCTAGCGTGATTGTCTATTCAATCGCGCACATTTCTGAACCATGGTCCATGGCATTCCTTGAGACTCAGACGAAAATTCACGATGGTACGTCGTCTGAGCCGGTCCGCTTTCAAAGTCCGATGTGGCAGGTCGGAATCCAGAATGCATTTCTTCGTCCTCATCATCGACATTGACAGGCTGCAAGAGACCGGCAACGTCAAATATATTCAATCGCTCCGTAAAGCGAGCTTCTCGCCTGGCTTCAAGTCGAGTCAATTCCCCCACAGATGAGTTTGCTTTCCAATTTCTTTTGGTCGGGCTCAAGAACTTTTATCCAGTATGATTCAACGAGCAACATGTGCGTCCTAAAGGAGGTTCAGATGAACGAGGCCACGCCTTTTCTCAATAACATTGCCGTTCTGGGAGCGGAAGCTTTGGATTGACTCGATGTGGACCACTCTTCGAACATACTCGCCGATTTCTTGGTTACCGCGGTCGGGACCCGACATTGTCTGCATTCCGTTAAACCCGTTTCTGAACAGCGACCGCCGGAAAAGCTTCACCAACTGTGCAATGTCCCTTGCCCACTGTTGTCTCTTCAGCCCTCAGCGCTAGGAATGCTCTTTTACCATCGCCTGAAACCACTGCATCTATACCTCGGAAGCCAAGTCGACAGGAACCGGAGCTTTTTCTCCAGAACGCGGCTGGAGGCGACGCTACCTCCAGATCACCATGAATGGTTTTATCGCAACAGCGTCAATACCGATCACATCCGCTGGGAGTAATTCGCAAGAACCGGCGAAGTCAAAGTCGTTGACCTAAATTCGGCCGTTCTGCAATCGATGATCTGTATGAAGCAGCAGCGTCTCACGTAAACTCACCCTGGATCTGTTCTTGGGTTGGCGATAACTGGTCAAACCTATGCACTCATCAGTGCGGACGGAAGGGAGTGGAGCATATCACACTCGATTTAATCACACCCCGGCGCCCTTTTAGATGATATAACCTTGCCTGGTCATTTGGATGCGATATTCGGGACAGTGCTTGTTTGCGATCCGTCGATCCAAAGCACAAAACGCAGGCCTTTGCTCGGCTTGGCAGAGACATTGGCGACGACAATTTGTTTGTTGGCAAGAGAAGATCCCTCAATGTTCGGCGAGCCCTTCTCCCCGGAGCCAGGGTACCTTGTCGTGGGCTTACATCTCCGCCAGAGGGAGCTTACGACCTCCTTGACGACTACGTCAGGGCCGGTCTCGTCGAACTAAGTGCTTGGAGGCTGAATCCGTCGCCCATAGGGAACTTCGCCGCTTATCGGTTCTTATATTATGCGTAGGCATGACACAGCACACAGCCATGGATGATGTGAGCGACGGCCCATTGTCGTCTCACTCGGTGCGTGTTCAAGCGTAGCGCGTCTTTTACATCCCCTACCTGTCCCCCTTCAACAAATGGGCTCCACAGCCAACTTCCTGTCTGAGCGCTCTCTGCCTGCAGCCATCAAGGGATGGACTGATGAACCAAACCTCAAGGATCTCGGCAGCAGAAAACTCAGCTTCTTCATGTTGCAGGATTGGGACCTTACCCAAAGCAACGCGTTGCGTGTGCCCTCATCCGCCAATTATCTCAATCAGCATTAGCCAAAGGACGGCACGCAGTTCGAATTTTGGGTTCACCTCATTGCCGGACTTTACGATCGTGCCAACACGGTCTTCCGCCTAGAAGCAACCTCTCCATGTTGGGTGTCTATGCCCATCTTGAAGTCTGTTCTTACTATTTGTGGAGCCATGCAGCAGACGGTAGGTATGGCTCAAGCCTCATTCCCCAAAAGGTATCCCTGCTCTAGCTCAAGAGTCTAGTTCTCCCTCCCTCCCCTCGGCCGCAACTCCACGATACCGGACCCTCCGAGTCAAACGGATGACTGAGAGAGAGTAAGTGATGGTCAAGGAGGACGCTAGCTGCTATGATTATTTTTTGTCGGATCCTGGAAGGACGTGCATTCGCAGGCCGAGATGAGCGGGCGATTTATTGTCTTCACCCTGCCACCCCCTTCAAGCTTGAGAACTCAAGTAAGTGGTAGATCGTCAATCTTTGACCCGAGCTCACCTTAACTTTGCATAATAATGTGATCATCTGTTCCATATTCAATCACGCACAATTCTGCCGAACCGTGCACAACACTCCTTGAGACAAAAGTCACGCTGCGCCGGGCCCGATTTCCTCTCTAGACTTGTCCCGTTCAGCCTAAACTATGTAATAAATGTTCGATAACGGTTGGGCAATCAATTTGGACTAACTGCGCATTCATTTAAATATGACTTACAGGCATACATACGCCTGCAGAACGGAAGCACTAGTCGTCCCTGAGGTGGTGGCACGGCGTCCGCATCATTTGATTTTGCGAGAAATCGTCATTGGACGGACGGTCGGCTAACTCTGCCTCAAGTTGCAACTGGCCATCCATGGGGCAGGCAGTAATATGTCGTCATTCATGCGCGCGACTGGGCTCGATATGCAGGCCTTGAGCAAGCAAACTAACGGCTGAAGCCCGTACATCTGTGTCGCGGCTGGATGCTGAGCGAAACGGTCACGCTCCTGGTCAAAGCCTCAACCCGGAGAGAAGAATTCATCTCATCGAGTGAATCACACTTGAGGGGAAGGAGCTGTAGCAAGGAAGGGTATGTTGGAGAACGAAAGGGAATATTGTTCGCATTGAGAATGTTCTGCAGTACTAAGACAAAGAAAGCAACGAATGAACGAATTGGAAAGCAGAAGAAAAGAAAGGATTTGAGTGGACGGCAAAACGGCCTGCGCCTGGAAGAAGAAGGGATGATGTCAAGAAGCTGCGCAGGAAGAACGAAGAACTCGAAACGCTTGAAACAAGCGAAGGGGGCGTATTGTGTCATATCTCGCCGACGGTTGACAAGAGAAGCTCAGGTCAAAACCGAGACCGAGGCCAAGTCAACTTCATCGACAGCCAGCGGAGCAGTGCTGGAAGGGCGTTCTGAAGAAAGAACGAAACCTGAGGTCAATACGCGAACACCGAAGGGATGATGGACTACTGTGGCGGAAACGAAACGCACCTTAAAATCGAATGAAGGCAGCCGAAGGATGGCTTGCAAGCGAGATAGAAGGCCCTTGACCTCTCGATGATCATCGGATTCCTGGAAGTGAGACCCTGCAGCCTGAGCCCTGGGCTGCGCGCTGTGACGATCCACTTGTGCGTCCGATATCTCAGATGAATCGGTTTGAAAATCATAGTCGTCGTCCCAGAAGGGTTCTGAAATCTCAATCCTAGGCCGCTCCTATAGGTCGAGGGGGGGAGAACCAGGGCCACGTCATGTCGGTGGGCACACCCAGTCCGTGAGGAGAAAAGACTGTACATAGAGTGAGTCCGAGTCGTCTTCCCCTTCGTCGTTGAAGAAGTCTGAGTCTGAGCCTTCGCCCAAGGGCATCTCGACGCGCTCGTCGATAGTTCTCTGTAGCTGAAGAATAAGTCCCAAGAGATCGTCTAGGCGCAAATACCACTCACCAAGGAGTCCCAGCCTCCAGAAGAGGGGTTGATATGCAAATTCTTAGCAGTGGGCGAGGTGAGAGCCATCGTGAACGAAGGAAGGTGATGTGAATATCCAGCCATGAGCTGTATAGTATATGTAGGCGGGGATGGCTCTCTAAGCCAGAGGGTGTGTTGAATGAGCGAGTCAGCGTGCCAACGCCTTTAATGGGATTCTGTGGAGACCAGGCAGGAGGTGCTGTAAGGCTGCAAGGTGTAGTACAGCTAGCTTTGCTGATCTTTCGCTCTTCAAGCCAATCCGGTATTCATGTGAAGGGTCTGGTTAAATTAGAGTTACATTGTGCTCCAGATAAACGGAGAAGAAGTGCGCAGCCGCAAGGAGGCTGGTGTATTACGAAAGGCCAGGTGCTCATTGCTTCATTGCTGGCAATCGATGGGTGTGGAAAATTCAACACGGATTTCGCCCCGTTGAATTGGCGGGAAACTATTCCGGCAGAGGAAGAAGGAAGAGGTAGCGAGCGGTGTCGAGCAAACGGCCTAATTGAACGGAAAACAGGCATCAACACGAGATCATTGGCGAAACCACAAGACATTCTTACCCACATACGCATTTTTTGATATTTGCCCAACCTTCTCTTTCTATCACCAATGTGCTTTCTACCGAGGGAGGTCTAGAACAAGAGATAGGGAGAACCAACGTTCCAGCCTGCCAATTGCAAGGGCACAGGCGTGGTGCGTTGTTTTTTCCGTGTCCGAGACGTTCTCGGTGACAACTGAATTAGAAGCGAACAAAAGAAAAAACGAGCGAAAAGGAGCGAACCCCCGTTTCTTGTTTACCAAATCGCAATGCCTCTTCCAAACGATCCTTCGACATAAGGACCCTCAAATTTCCCCATTGGCTCGTCTAGAAATAACCTTTGCCCCCAGACTAGTCCAACACCCTGAATCCGATACCGTTCCCTCTCTCGGTTTCTCAACCACAATTATTCAGATCCACGCGCCCCGCTGCTGTGCGCTCGCTCTCCTTCAAACTCCGTTCGTCCATCCGTCTTTGGCGGCACACAATTTTCGCCCCCACTGTCACCACGAGACGCCACGAATTTGAAATATATTCAACGTGTCCAGGCCTCCAAACCCGCGCAATATTGACATTTTCGCCACAATCACCAACGCCATCCGCTCTGTATCGCTTGCCCATGCGTGCGCTGAACGTGGTCGGCAAGGCAGGGGAAAGGAGCCATGATCATTCATGATCATAACAGGGCCCTGGAAAAGCGAGGCAGGCATATGCAACATTGCATGACCAACAGTCCTTCATCCCCTTCATCTCGGTCATGGAGAATAATCAACTCGGAATTGATGTCGACGACGAAATTAAATGGACGGCGACCAACCAATAATACCCAGTTTTATGGATTTTAAGGGCAATGGAAGTAATCCAGGCAAGGCCATGGCGCGAAGCGAGCCTCGAGAAAACGAGCAGTAGAGGAGACACGGAGAGAGACGGAGGGAGACGGAGGGAGGGAGGAGAGATCTGAGATCCAGCTCATTTCGTTAGGCTGGTTGCTTCTTCAACACCATCATCGTCTTCTTCCGAGTCGTGCACCCCACTTCCCCCTACTTCGTCCTCTCGCGTCAAGTCTACGTCAACAGCGGTTGTGGGCTTGTGACGTGGTTGTATGCCCATGCTTGCGTCGCTCCTACGGCTAATTCAACAAGGGGAGAAGGGCATGCGTCAAACGCGACGGGGTCGTCCAGTTTGGGGAATGATCTTCCTCCAGGGGTGACGAATGGGTGATAACCGTGACAAGATTGCGATTGTCTACGTCGGTCGTTCTAGACCCCCGCAACATGACCTTGACCCAATGAATGCCAGAATAATGCTCTGAATGGGGGTAGGCGGGGGTTCGCTGAGTTTTCAATCCTAGCAGAGCATCATGGTGTCATGTGCTGTTGTGGCTGCGGGGTTGCAAAGTTCCGGCGGGATGGGACGGGATCCCAAGTCGATCTACGGCAAGCGCTTGCAGTGGATCGACGTGGAGCCCAGGCTCGGGTCCTGGCTCGAGAGCTCTAGCAGCGGGGAGCTCTAAGAGACTCTGGACGGTCAACAACCTCGCCAGCTCGTGGCAACCTTCAGGATGTCGGAATGTAACCCCCCAAGATCGACTCCAACTATTCCTCGAGCCATCGTACCGTCCAGAAATTCGTGCCTTTACTCGTGTCGGGTTCCCCGGTATGCCATACGCCAGTCCCAACACATGTCGGATGCCCTTGCCCTGGACAGGATAGGCAAACCAACAACGCTGCTGGGAGATTTCAAATCCAGGAAATTAAAACTCCATCGCACTGTCTGAAGGATGATGGGAGGCCGAAAAAAACCGGACGCCGAACAATACGCTAGCCAGGTATGTATGAGAAACGCAATATCACTATATCGGTCGTTACTCACCTTTGGACTCATATCACCAGCACCCCCAAAATCGAGGGAGATGTAGCCTGTTCTTAGCCAAGAACCTGGGTTGCAGACTGGGTCCTGATGTCTTCTCAGTCTCAAGGCACAGCGCCGGCCACCGCGTGCCACATTTCCTCGGTCTACGTACGCGTCGTTCCCGTTCTGTTGGGATAGACTCGGATTAGATCTTGACTCTCCAACGTTTCCGGAAATGGTCAGATCCAGGAAATTAAAACATCATCGAATCGTCTAAAAGACGATGGTCGGCCAAAAAGACCATACGCCCGAACAATCAGTCAGCCAGGTATGTATGCAAATTGCAATATCACCATATAGGTCGTTTTACTCACCTTTGCTTTCATATCACCGGCATCCGCAACATCGACGGGGATATAGCCTTTTGATAGCCAAGAACCTGGGTTGCAGACTGGCTCGCTTGACGTCTTCTCCTCAGTCTCAAAGCACAGTGCCGGACGCTGCATGCTACATTCCTTGATCTAGGTACGCGTCCTTCCCGTTCTGTTGGAATAGACTCGCACTAGACCTTGGCGCCTTTCTCTAGCCTGCAGGCGAAGGAGATTAATAGCCTCATTTGCGAGGCGTCTCAGGATCCTGATTCATCTTTTTTTTTTTTGCTCCGCCTTCAATGACAATTACTTTGGAGGCGGCTCGTGTTCTCTGGACGCAACCCCGTGTTCCTGGAAATCTACGATCGACGACTCAGTGGACGCTAGTGCCGAATAAAGAAAGGAACCTACACGCAAGGCTTGTCAGCCTCGTTTGCCAAATGCCTTTATTGCGGACCTTCGGTATGGCTAGACCTTTTCTCTTCCTGTACGGCGTGTAGCAGGCCCTGGGAATCTACGATCGGCGACTCAGTGGACGCTAGCGTCGGGAAGGAAGAAACCTACCTGCTCCCATGAATCAGCCTCGTTTGTCAATTCCTTCAGNGCGGACCTTCGGTGTGGTTTGACGTTTCCTCTTCCTGTACAAGGTGCAGCAGACCCTGGTAATTCACGATCGACGACTCAGTGGACGCTAGCGCCGAGCAACAAAAGAACCTACCCGCTCAGATGAATCAGCCTCATTTGCCAAGGTCCTTCAGTGCGGCCCATCGGTGCGATATAGACATCTGTCTCTCCTCTACCTGCACGGCGTAAAAGCGGGTCCGAACGCTGTCAGACACTGACTGAGCCTTGGCCTCGTTTCGGTTCTTATAAAACTGAACCGATTTGGGTCAGAGGCCGCCGAGGTTATGACGTGCACCTCGATGCTCGCCACCCGTCGTTCCTGGCGGCCTGCGATAGGGATTGACGTTCCCATTCTTGGCTGCGAGACTGTGCCTTTCTCCTCGAAACATGGGCCGTTTCCGCCGGATGGGCAAAGGTGTGCATGAATACGCCCCAAGAGGTAAAGGTGTGCATGACTTCACCCAGAGGTTGTACATGGTACGTCCTCGGAAACTGTGGTACCTGGAAATCAATCTAGGGGTAAAGATGTGAATTGTCGAAACGATGCGTATTATGAATGGGCTTACCTTTCACTTATAGGCTACTACTGCATTATTCAACAATCCAACTTGGTGTTTGCAGTTCCTTGTGCCCATCCTGCCTAATAATTTCGGGTCTTCTTCCTGGTGTGTTGGTCCTGTCCTATTCACAGTCTTCCCTAACGCCGATACGATCCATCGATGCATCCACTGCCGCCGTGCTTGTGGCCAGGCTCGGGCTCTGGGATGGTCCGACCTGGAAGTTTTTTGGGCGCCTAACTTCAACATGCCCTCGACTATCTTTCCCCTCTTGGCAGTGTCAGCGAAATGAAAGAGTCCGTGTATCTCCTGGCAATCTACCCCGTTAATATGATATGACGAAATGAATGGAGGGGTTTACCATGACCGGCATTCTTTTCTTTTTGTTTGAATTGCACGATTCGTACTCGTTGCGGCGCGCACNAAAAAATATCTTTTTAGGCTGGGTCTTGCTCTTCACGCCTGGTTATATCCATATCCATCTCTTCATGGGCATCACATTCTCCACCACCGCGTGTCCATATAGTATGCGTGTTTCGTCTGCTCGGTTCAGGAAGCTTCAGGCCTCATGTTTTTAACTTCTCGCTCTGCTGGATATGGATTGATGGAGGACCCACACCTACCCTGTGACGAAGGTGGAGGGATGTACACCGGGCGACCAGATAGAGCCGGTGAGATGAAGGGTCTAGGTCTAGACGCTGGGCGAGGGTCGGTAATTCTCCTCATGTCGATTTAATTCGGTTCTGGGTCTTGAAGTCTAATGAAATAACAGACTCTGTTTGAGGGTCTCCGCCGAGCCTGTGTGAAGACTGAGCGCTGGGGTGATGCACCTAACCCTGTGTGTTGGGCGCGTTTTCCTCGAGGGTGGGATCCGGATTGTTGGGAGAATTTTTCTTGGGAGACCGAGAGTCTCGTTCTCCGCGAGGTTGTCGTGCTTTGGTTCGGCTGGAGAAGCGATGGGTATCTTCAATTAACTTTGAGGAAATGCCCCCGCCGGTTGTGTCTGGAGGATAGACTGTGGACACAGCGGGTGGGTGTTTGAGCACCAGCGCTCATCGACAGGAGGTATGCACGGCGGACTCACTGTAAACCCCGGGCAGTCGATGGACGACGACAACGAGGCGCCCACATCCTCCTTCCTTGTACCAGCTGCTTCATCGACCCCTACTTGCCTGAAAATTCTTCCTGGTGCCGGGGCTGCTATTTGTGGTGGGAGCACACCAGCGAGCCAACTACAACGCGTCTTCGAGCCAGAGTTGACATCGCCCGCCCGTCTTCACCGATGCGCCTTGGTTTGCTTTCTTTCTTCATCGTCCTGGCCCCCCTCGCCCTTGGCTATCCCATCGTCTTTAGCATCGATAGACCTTCGTTTTATTAGCCGTCTTGGATGGTCCGGTCAAAGTGGCGTTGCGTTTGGGATTAGCGTTGATGGTTGACCCCTCTTCATCCTTGAGGACCGTTGTATGTTGTATGCCTTGCAGTTTTACCCCGAAATTTCATGGTGTTGTCTGGTTAGACCCACGTTTTCTGTATAACTGGCCATTTGGTGACGCAGTAACGGTACGCGGAACGACCAGGGTGATAGGCGGGGTGAACTGAATGAACGTAATACATAATAACTTGGACAAAGAAGCTTGTCTAAATTGGAGAAATATCGTATCAGCTGGCAAGTATGTTTTCATAAACCGTACTCGCCTGAAAGCCTTTGCATCTCAGAGTTTTATCGGCGCGTTTTTCGACAAGGAGGACTCGAAGCGAAGGATCCAGGACAAAGCCACTGCCTGAATAGAGGGTTAGGGTCAGGCGCGCCGAGCCCGCTCTGTGGCCAAAAGAGGCAAAGGGCGGGACAGCGGGAGAAGCCGAGCGCCAGAGCCAAACAGGAGCCCAACAACGTCGGCCGACCCTTTGGACAGTGGGAAGGTCAGGGAGTACTCTGACTCGAGTCATTTCAGCTTCTGCTTTTAATTCTCCTTCTCCTCACATTAGTTCCTTTACCCCTCTTCCATTCGTCCAGCATGGCCTCCCGGGTGGTTGCTCAAAAGACCGTCCCCCACTTAATGACGCTGGCAGACCTAACCGTCCCCCAGATCGAACAAACCTTGCGGCACTCCTTGAGGCTGAAGCAGCTCTCGCAGCCATGGCTCGTGCCTCAAGGTTCTCTGCCCGCAAAAAAGGTCAAAAAACTAAAGCTCCCTCCCCAAAGTCTCTTCAACAAAACCATTGCCTTGCTGTTTTCCAAACGGAGCACGAGGACGCGTTTGGCTGCTGAGACGAGTGCGACGTTGCTCGGCGGACGTGCGCTGTTTTTGGGGAGGGATGATATCCAATTGGGTGTCAACGAGACACCTAGGGATACTGCCAGGGTTATTGGTGGGATGTGTCAAGGTATCTTTGCCCGGGTCGGAGACCACTCTGAGATTGAGGTAAGGAAACGTCCATTTCTCTTCGTTGAGACCTATTTTATTTATTCTTTTCTGTTATCCAGGAACTCGCAAAACACTCCCCAGTCCCCGTCCTCAACGCCCTCTCCTCCCTCTGGCACCCAACCCAAATCCTCGCAGACCTCTTGACACTGCACGAACACGCTCACCTCTTCGCCGGAAAGTCCTCACCCGCCTCCGAATACGGTTGGCAAGACCTCCGACCCTTGACCATCGCCTACGTCGGCGACGCCAACAACATCCTCAACGACATGTTGGTGACCTACCCTCGTCTCGGCCACCAGCTCCGCGTCGCCTCTCCCCCNTGCCTACCGCGSCCCCCACGGAGGTGTGGTCCAGGGTCGAGGAGCTCGGATGCGACAAGGGCATCTGGTGGGGCACCGACCCGCGCGAAGCCGTCAAAGGCGCTGACGTCGTCGTCACCGATACCTGGATCTCCATGGGCCAGGAAGCCGAGAAGGCTGAACGCCTCCAAGCGTTCGACGGCTACCAGGTGACGGAGCAGCTGTGCGAAGAGGGAGGAGCGAATCCCGATTGGAAGTTCATGCATTGCTTGCCGAGGAAGCAGAACGAGGTTGATGATGAGGTGTTTTATGGCCCGAGGAGTTTGGTGTTCCCCGAGGCGGATAACAGGAAGTGGACGATCATGGCATTGTTTGAGTGAGTGGATTCCGTTCTTTCTTTGTTTGCCTCTCTGGAGTTGGAAACTTGGACTCACCTGAACCTTTTTTTNCCTCGTAGTAACCTCTTTGGAAAATGGGCCCATGGTCTCCCGCCCAGGGACCAAAAGAAGGAAGACGAGGACGACGATTGATCCATATTGATCTATCTAACTATCGCTGATCCTCTTCCTGTCCCTATCACCTCCTTTGTCCTCGTTACTATCCCTGAAGTCAATCTTCACCAAAATTGCTACATATCTAGTTCGTTGGAAAGCCTGCTTTGGACCAAGCGCGTAGCACGCACCTGTCGTTGAGTACTGGGAGTCACCGGCAATGATAACCCTTGCAAGTTTCCGTGTACCTCACTGTGACTCTCACGTCGATTCGTTGGAGCGGTATGTAGCTGCATGGTCACCGGTCACTGGTCACTGTCACCAGTCTTCTGGCCCTGATGCAAATACAGAACTGACAGCAACGAAAGGGGTCGGCGGAAGGGCAAGTCGCGAGCGGCAGAGTAAATTTGATCTGCGTCGGTTCGTTTCAACTCTTGAGTCGTCCCCAGGCCGCAGGCCTTCTCACTCAACACTTCTGTCTCTCGCTTGTACAGGTTTTCGATGTCCTCGTCCTGGAGCCTGATGCATGCTACTCCGTAGCCGGCGCCCGGCCAGCGGTATCACTTACTGCACGTTCACGGCGATATTGAAACGGGACGTGTTTGGTAACCGATGTTGTGAGGGATAAATGTGTGGAAGAAGAGGTGTAACTGGACATGGCTGCACATATCCTTAGTCTTGATTCTTGAGAACAGCCGGACGCTAATATCGTGGGATCATCCGATTGTTATCGTCCGAGGTTCTTGAAAGCCCTTTGCGCACTTCGTCTTTGCATTCCGTCGATCCCATGAGCGGTCTCTCTAGTTTTGATCGGTTCTCAGACCTACCTGAAGACATCGGACGCACAGTCTTTGAGCTCGCAGCAGAGAATGGAGACGGTCCGCGTTGCGCACTCGTATCAAAGAGAGTGCAGTATTGGTGAGCTATCGTCTTGCATGGTGCAATAGAACTTAACGGATGAGCAAACTATAGGGTTGAGCCCAAAATCTACTACAGGGTCGTGCTGCAGCACGCAGCCGTTGCGAAACTTTTTTGTCGCACATTGCTCAACCCAGAGACCAGCAAACCTCCAGAATTCTTCGCCACACATGTCAAAATATTCGTCGCCGGCGAGTTCAGCGTCAGAGAAGAGATCGTAGCCGCCCTGAAAAAGTGCCTCGGGGTTCAAACTCTTGTGATATGGGATAGTAGTACCAGCATCCAAGAGATTTTCAGCTCCACTGACACCTTGCTGAACCCAACTGGGATATCCATCTGGATCCCCGAAGTACGAGACGATGCCTTCCACTCCCCAATCTTTCGAAATGTCACCCACCTGGACCTTGCGTTTTTCGAGGATGACAATTTGAAGCAAGTAAAGGATCTTTCCGAGCTGAAGTGTCTGACGCACTTTTCCCTTGGCCTTTACTATAATTCGGGTAGTCCCGCGGGAATGGCGAGAGAAGTCCTGCGCCTGTGTGCCTCAAAGCTCCGCATCCTTATCATCTGGTGCTTTGAAGATTACTTCTTCGAATCGCACATCTGCTTTGGCGATATCAAGGCTATTTGGGAAGGGGAAGTTGACATGCGTGCAATCACCGCTTGCACGTACGGTGGACCGCTGTCGGAGCCATTGGGGATCTATCGCCAATATACCGATAGACTTGAGGATTGGGCTGGGACAAGTGTTGACCCAGGGAACAATTTCTGGGCTCAAGCTGAAGCAGCGATCCAAGGCCGAAAACAACGTCTGGAACAGGTCAGGAGTATAACCTCTCGCTCCATAGTATTGTTTCACTGACAGTACATTCCACGTATCTCGTGGCCTCTAGCTTGCAGTGAGCTCTGGCTGAACACCGGATTGGAAATCCTTCAATTCAAAGATTTATTGGTATTTAATCAAGGAATACGACTCACGAGATGTACTGAATAACTCCGTGTATTGACGAAATCGAGTGACCTTCGCTGTGTCAACGGGCACGCTGGACTGCGGAGCACCTCACTTCACTTGGCAGGAAAAAATCACGTTGGGGATTGTCTCCGTCTCAGGTCCGGAATAGAACTTGGAGTCGTTCTCCCGGAGACACCTCTGTCTCTTCCTATCCTCTTGGTACTACCACTACTCATCATACCGACGAACTCTCTCCAAGCCCGACGTGAGTATATATCCTCCAAACTCTCATCGAGACCTGGCAGGCAAACCCCTGGTTGCTCGTTGTTCCTCCTGACGCGAATCGCTTCGCTTGATTAGGGCAAGTGCAGATTTCTCTACTAAAATGATAATTTGCTCGCGGTTAACTTGACATCCGCTACAGCTATGCTATCTCCCAGCAAACGGGGGAGAATGGTACATAAGACTGGATGACAAATTCGATCTGGACGAGCACCAGGAAGAGAATGCGTTGCTCATGCGGGCCCTCATCCGTCTGCTCAGTCGAACGTGATCCTGTCCCTCCCAAGTCACAGAGTAAACCTAGTTTCTATGACATTGGGGTTGGGAGTCCAGGTTTGTGCAGATTCATCATAGGGATGGATCTATATTCCTATCTCTCGGACTGACTGCAATTTGGCTCAAGAAATAAAGGGCTTGGGTTCCTCAGACTCGGAATAATTTGATGTACAAGCGAAAGTCGGAGGGACCGAAGATTGATTCGCTTTTTTGGTAAAGATCAATTTATGTATGGCGTCTCTTCTGCTTGCCGCTCCCTCTGTTTCTTCGTTATTTAATACGTTCAAGTGACCGCTATCCTATCTGCCTACCCTATTTGGTATGGATTCTCCGTGTTCGAATCTGACTGCCATGTCCGCCGTTGACTTCGTGAAGAGGATTAGCTCCTTATCGTCGTCCCGAAGCCCGAAGTCCGATGCTTGCTCCATGGCTGGCGCATATTTTAGTTGACCCCAAAACTAGGTCCGCTACCCGAGTTTGTGAAAGATAGTTTGTGGAACAAGAGGCGCAATCGGGGACACATCTCCCTAGTAATTCTGGGGGCAATCGGGGCTAATTATCGTGGGATGATCCGTCTGCTATCGTCCAAAGCTGTTGATTCAGTTGAAAGCGGTTTGCGCACTTCGTTTTTGCACTTCGTCGGTCCTATGGACGTTCACTCCAACTTTGATCGGTTCGCCGACCTACCTGAAGACATCGGACGTACAGTCTTCGAGTTTGCAGTAGAGAATGGGGACGGTCCGCGTTGTGTGCTCGTATCAAGGAGAGTGCAGTTGTGGTGAGCTGCTGAATTGCAGGGTGCAATGTTGGATTCTAGAACTTAACGTATGAGCAAACTATAGGGTTGAGCCCAAAATCTACTACAGGGTCTTGCTACAAAACGAAACCGTTGCGGACCTTTTCTGTCGCACATTGCTCGATCCAGAGACCAGCAAACCTCCAGAGTTCTTCGCAACACATATCAAGATATTCGTCGTTGCCTACATCAACTTCAGTAAAGAGATCGCAAACGCCCTGAAAATGTGTCGTAGCCTTCAGAATCTTCTGATCTGGGATAATAGTAGCGACATGCAAGATATCTTCAACCCCACCGAACCCTCGGTGAGCCCAACCGGGATATCCATCTGTGGACGAACGGTCGCCGACGTACGAGACGATATCTTCCGTTCCTCAATCTTCCAAAACGTTACCCACCTGGACCTTACATATTTCGACGATGACGATTTGAAGCAAGCGAGAAGTCTTTCCCAGCTGAGGTTTCTGACACACTTTTCCCTTGACCTTCGCTATCATTCGAGTAGTCCTGCGCGAATGGCGAGAGAAGCGCTGCGCCTGTGTGCTTCAGAGCTCCGCATCCTTATAATCTGGTGTTATCGAGGTCACTTCGTCAAATCGCACACCAGCTATGGTGATATCAAAGCTATTTGGGATGGGGAAGTTGACATGCGTGCAATCACCGGTTGCATGTATGGGAGTCCTCCTGAACCTGTGGCAATCGATCGCCAGGATACCGATATACTTGAGGATTGGGCTGGGACAAGTGTTGACCCAGAGAACAATTTCTGGGCTCAAGCTGAAGCGGTAGTCCAAGCCAGAAGACAACGTCTGGAACAGGTCAGGAGTATAACCCCTCGCTCCATAGTATTGTTTGGCTGACAGTACATTCTATGTATCTCATCACCTCTAGCGTGGAGCGAGCTCTGACTGAATACTGAATTGGAGATCCTTCAATTCAAAGATTTACGGAGGACTACGATCCACGAGATGTACTGAAGTTTATTTACAAATTTAATCGCCCTTTGCTGATTCAACGGCCACTCTGGGCTCATTAATACTTCACTTCGCTTGGCAGGAAAATCGGGTTGGGGATTATCCCCACCCCGTGTCGACACCCCTGCCCCTTTCTGTCATCTCACTACCAGCGTTCATCATGCCAATGAACTTCTTCGGCATACCCTCCGATCTCTCGTCCAGACCCGGCAGGCAAATCCTTGGTGTTTTTTTNGTTTCTCCTGACAAGAATCGCTCTGCTTGGTTTGGGTTGACTGCAGTTTGGTCTAAGATACGAGAAAACACAGAAAGGCCTTGGGTTCTTCGGACTCGGACGATGCAAAAGCAAAAGATGCAAAAGCAAAAGTCGGTGGGACCAAAGGTTTGATTCGCTTTCTTCTTTGGTTTAAATCGATATATGTATAACCTCTCTTCTGCTTGTCACTTCCGTTCTCTCCTTGTTATTGACTAGCGTCGAGTGATTGCTTTACTATCTGCGTACCTTGGTATAGATTCTCAATGTCCGAATCTGACTGCCAAGTCTACTACCAGAATTCGTGAAGAATATCGACTCCTCGTTCTTCTTCTGAGGCCTGAAGCCTCATGTACACTCCGTGACCAGTGCATATTTATATTTGACCGCAAAACTATTTCACAGAGAGGGTTTGACTTTATTTTCAGTACTACGGCGCGCAGTCAGTGGTAGAAAGGCTGACTGCACGTTGACAGTGACAGTCGAACCAACGTGTTAGGCACAATTGGACAATGAGCCTAGATCTGAGAGCGACTGGGCGCCGATCATCGTGGGATGATCTGGCTGCTATCGCTCTTGGAAGCCTTTTGCGCACTTTGTCTTTGCACTTTGTCGATCCCATGAACGGCCTTCCGGACCTACCTGAAGACATCGGACGCACAGTCTTCGAGCTCGCAGCAGAGAATGGGGACGGTCCGCATTGCGCACTCGTCTCAAAGAGAGTGCAGTATTGGTGAGCTATCGTCTTGCATGGTGCAATAGAAACTAACGGATGAGCAAACTATAGGGTGGAGCCTAAAATCTACTACAGGGTCATGCTGGAACGCCGAACCGTTGCGAGCCTTTTTTTTTCGCACATTGCTTGATCCAGAGACCAGCAAACCTCCAGAATTCTTCGCAACCCATATCAAGGTACTCATCCTTGCCGACATCAAAGTCAATCACAAGATTGCAGCTGTCCTGGAAAAGTGTTGTGGGGTTAGAACTCTTCTCATCTGGGAACCCGGTCTAAAGACGCAAGAGATTTTCAGCTCCACCGAATCCTTGCTCTCGCTGAACCCAACTGGGGTATCGATCTGTGCATCCGGACGAGTAATCGCTGGAGGACAAGACGGTATCTTCCACCACCCGATATTCCGAAACGTCACCCACCTGGACCTTTCCTTTACCGATGAGGATGATTTTAGGCTATGGGGAGGGAATCTGTCCCAACTGAAGTGTCTGACGCACCTTTCCCTTGAACTTTGCTAT
The DNA here is from genome assembly GCA_027579435.1 of Candolleomyces eurysporus. Classification (NCBI taxonomy): domain Eukaryota; kingdom Fungi; phylum Basidiomycota; class Agaricomycetes; order Agaricales; family Psathyrellaceae; genus Candolleomyces; species Candolleomyces eurysporus. Next base: position 154,099 of record JANBPK010000737.1, on the reverse strand, counting down.
CATTCGACCAGTCCCGCGCAAATGGCAAGAGAAGCCCTGTGTCTGTGTGCTCCAGAGCTCCGCATCCTTATAATCTGGTGTTATCAACATTACTTCCATGAATTTCACACCAACTTTGATGATGTCAAAGCTATATGGGAGGGGGAAGTTGACATGCGTGCAATTACCGGTTGCATGCAGGATGGACCTGAGGATCGTTTGGCGATTTATCGTGATAGTGACGATATGGTTAAAGATTGGGCCGGGACAAGTGTTGACCCGGAGAATGATTTCTGGGCTCAAGCTGAAGCAGTAGTCCAAGGCCGAAGACAACGTCTGGAAAAGGTCAGGAGTGTAATCTCTCACCCCATAGTATTCTTTGGCTGACAGTGTGTCTAACATTCTTGTGACCTCTAGCTTGCAGTGTGAGCTCTCACTGAACATCAAAGTAGAGACTCTTCAATTCCAGGACTTACTGGTACTTAGTCAAGAATACGATCCACGACTCGATCTACTTAAAGACAAATCCAAGCGCCCTTTGCTGATTCAATGGCCACTCTGGCTCCTGAGCATCTCACTTGAAAGGAAAAATCAGGTTGGGGATTGTCCCCGTCTCAAGTTCTCAATAGTATTTGGTCGCAGTTTGGTCCAAGAACAAGAGGTTTTAGGTTCTTAGGACTCGGACGATGCAAAAGCGAAAATCGGTGGGGTGAGCGAAGGATTGATTCGCTTCTTTGTTTGGTTCAAATCGATATATGCATAACGTCTCTTCTGCTTGTCGCTTCATCTCTCTTCTCTTTATTGACCAAGTTCAAGTAACTGCTTTCTTATCTGCATACTTTGATAAAGATTCCGAATATTTGAGGCGCAATTGGACAACGAGGCTTGATTGAGGTTGCGCCAATTATCGTGGGATGATCCGGTCCCTATCGTCCAAGGCTCTTGAAAGCCCTTTGCGCACTTTGTCTTTGCACTTTGTCGATCCCATGAACGTTCTCTCCAATTATGATCGGTTCTCTGATCTACCTGAAGACATCGGACGTACAGTCTTCGAGCTTGCAGCGGAGAATGGGGACGGTCCGCGTTGTGCACTCGTATCAAAGAGAGTGCAGTCTTGGTAAGCTGCTGCATTGCGTGGTGCATTGCAGGATCATAGAGCTTAACAGACGACAAAATTATAGGGTGGAGCCCAAAATCTACCACAGGGTCATACTAAGACGCATAGCTGTTGCGGACCTCTTCTGTCGCACATTGCTTGATCCAGAAACCCACAAACCTCCAGAATTCTTTGCAACACATATCAAAGTATTCATCCTTGCCGACATCAGCGTCAATGACGAGATCACAGCCGCCCTGAAAAAATGTCGTGGAGTTCGAACTCTTCTCATCTGGGATCTTAGTAGAAAGATGCAAGAGATTTTTAGCTCCACTGAATCCCTACTCTTGCTGAGCCCAACTGGGATATCGATCTGTGGACGAATGATCGCTGAAGGACAAGACGGTATCTTCCACCACCCAATATTCCAAAAAGTCACCCACCTGGACATTGCCTGTTTCGACGAGGACGATTTGAGGCGATGGGGAAAGAATCTGTCCCAACTGAAGTGTCTGACGCACTTTTCCCTTGACCTTCGCTATCGTTCGAGTGGTCCCGCCCGAATGGCAAGAGAAGCCCTGTGTCTGTGTGCTTCAGAGCTCCGCATCTTCATAATCTGGTGCTATGGAGATCACTTCTTCGAATCGCACATCAGCTTTGGCGATGTCAAAGCTATTTGGGAAGGGGAAGTTGACATGCGTGCAATCACCGGCTGCATGTATGGTGGACCGGCGGAGCTTTTGGCGATTGATGGTGGCGATATGCTTAAAGATTGGGCTGGGACAAGTGTTGACCCGGAGAATGATTTCTGGGCTCAAGCTGAAGCAGTAGTCCAAGGCCGAAGACAACGTCTGGAACAGGTCAGGAGTATATGCTCATGCATCTCAGGGTTGGCTCACTGACACCACATTCTACGTATCTTGTGACTCTAGCTTGCAGTGAGCTCTGGCTGAACATCGAAATGTAGATCCTTCAATTCAAAGATTTACGAGATTTACTGAATAACTCCACGTTTTGACAGAATCAACGCCCTTCCTTGATTTAACGGCCATTCTGGGCTCTCTGAGCACCTCACTTCACACAACACGGAAATGACGTTGGGGATTGTACACTCCGTCTCGAATTCCCAATAGTACTTAAAGTTGCTCTCACTGAGACCCCTCTGTCTGTTCCTATCCTCTCACTACCACATTCTATATGCCTGATCTATACTCCGTGGCTGGCACATACTTTAGTTGACTCCAAACCCATGTCACAGAGAACACGCGGTTAGTGCTATAAAAGTTGAGTGTGCGTTGACGGTGACATGGAAAGCCGAGGCATTTTTTAACTGAATTTCTGAAGAATCATTTGTGGAAGAAGAAGCGCAATTGGACATGGAGGCACATATTCCTAGTTTCGAGGCCAGCAGACGTGGAGGCACGTATCCCTAGTTTTGAGGGCGACTGGGCGCCAATTCAAATCGTGGGATGATGCGGCTGCTTTCACCTTCTCTTGAAAGACCTTTGCGTGCTTCATCTTTGCACTTCTCCAATCCCATGAACACTCACTTCACTTCTCATCGGTTCTCGAACCTACCTGAAGATATCGGTCGTACAATCTTCGAGCTCGCAGCAGAGAATGGGGACGGTCCGCGTTGCGCACTCGTATCAAAGAGAGTGCAGTTTTGGTAAGCTGTTGCGTTGCGTGGTGCATTGCCAGATCATAGAACTAAACAGACGGGCAAACTGTAGGGTGGAGCCCAAAATCTACCACAGGGTCGTGCTAAGACGCGTAGCCATTGCGGACCTCTTCTGTCGCACATTGCTTGATCCAGAGACCAGCAAACTTCCAGAATTCTTCGCAACACATATCAAGATATTTGTCCTTACCACCATCAGCCTCAGTAACGAGATCGCAGCCGCCCTGAAAAAGTGTCGAGGGGTTCAAACCCTTGTNGATCTGGGACAATGAGAGCAATCATATCGCGAAGGATATTTTCAGCTCCACTGCATTCTTGCTAAAGCCAACTGGCATATCCATCTTTGGAGAAATTATTGCCGAAGAACAATGCACCTTCCACAATCCAATCTTCCAAAACGTCACCCACCTCGACTTTGCATGTTTCCACGAGGACGATTGGAAGGAATGGGGAAATGTTTCCCAACTCAAGTGTCTGACACACCTTTCCCTTGACCTTCGCTATGGTCCGCACAGTCTCGTGCAAATGGTGACAGAAGTCTTGTGCCTGTGTGCATCAGAGCTCCGCATCTTTATAATCTGGTGCGACGAAGAGTACTTCTACGATTCTCACAGGAGCTTTGGTGATATCAAAGCTATTTGGGAGGGAGAAGTTGATATTCGTGCAATCAATGGTTGCATAGATGGTAGACCTCTGCCAGACGAATTGGGGATCTATCGCGATGGCCACGATATAGTGGAAGATTGGGCTGGGACAAGTGTTGACCCGGAGAACAATTTCTGGACTCAGGCTGAAGCAGTACTCCAGGGCCGAAGACAGCGTCTGGAACAGGTCGGGATTAATTTATAACCTCTCGTTCCATAGTATCGTTTAACTGACAGTGCATTCTACGTTTTCGTAACCTCTAGCTTGCAGTGAAGTCTAACTAAACATTGAAGTGGAGATCCTTCAATTCAAAGATTTAGTGGTACTTAGTCAAGGAGTAGGATTCACGAGATGTACTAAAATAACTGCATGTATCGACAAAGCCAACGTCCTTCGTTGATTCAACCGCCACCCTGGGCTCCTGAGCACTTCACTTGACAGGAAAATTACGTTACACTCTGTCTCCAATTCTAAATAGTACTTAGAGTCGTTCTCTGCAACACCCATCTCTTCCTATCCTCTGCCAGAGTCCACATGCCCGATCCGTACTCCGTGGCCGCGGCACATCTTTGTTGACTCCAAACCTTCACGAAGAGGTTCGACTTTATTCTCATAACTACGCGCGGTCAGTGGTATAAAATTTGACTGCATGTTGACGGCGATATTAAAAACCGAGGCGTTCGTGAACTGAAGTTGCGAAATTTATTTGTGGAAGAAGAGGCGCAATCGGACATGGAGGTACATATCCCAGCCGGGCGCTGATTATCGTGGGATCGTGATCCGGCTGGTATCGCCCAAGGCGAATGGTCTTGAAAGCCTTTTGCGCACTTCGTCTTTGCACTTCGTCGATCCCATGAACGTTCTCTCCAGTTTTGATCGGTTCGCCGACCTACCTGAAGACATCGGACGTACAGTCTTTGAGCTTGCAGGAGAGAACGGGGACGGTCCGCGTTGCGCACTCGTATCAAAGAGAGTGCAGCTTTGGTAAGTTGTCGCATTGCGTGCTGCACTGCAGGATCAGAGAACTTAACGGACAGCAATACTATAGGGTGGAGCCCAAAATCTACTTCAGGGTCATACTAAGACGCACCGCCATTGCGAAGCTTTTCTGTCGCACATTGCTTGACCCAGAGACCACCAAATCCCCACAGTTCTTCGCAACACATATCAAGATGTTCGTCCTTGCCAGCATCAACATCAGTAGCGAGATCGCATCCGCTCTTAAAATGTGTCGTGGGGTCCGAACTCTTGTGATCTGGGATAATATCACCAGTCCCAGCGTGCAAAAGATTTTCAGCTCTACTGAACCCTTGCTTAACCCAACTGGGATATCCGTCTTTGGAGAAATAGTCGCAAAAGGACAATACATCTTCCACTACCCCATCTTCCAAAACGTCACCCACCTGGACCTTGCGTGTTTTGACGAAGACGATTGGAAGCAAGGGGGAAGCCTTTCCCAACTGAAGTGCCTGACGCACTTTTCCCTTGACCTCCGCTATCGTCCGGAGAGAGGTCTCATGCAATTGGTGAGAGACGTCTTGTGCCTGTGTGCGTCAGGGCTCTGCATCCTTATAATCTGGTGCGATGAAGAATTCTTCTCCGATTCGCACATCAGCTTTGGTGATATCAAAGCCATTGGGGAAGGGGAAGCTGACATGCGCGTAATCAACGGCTGCATGCATGCTAAACCTTCAGACCCTTTGGCAATTCATCGCGACGGTAGCGATTTACTGGAGGATTGGGCCGGGATAAGTGATGACCCGGAGAACGATTTCTGGGCTCAAGCTGAAGCAGTAATCCAAGGCCGAAGACAACGTCTAGACCAGGTCAGGAATATAACCCCACACTCCATAGCGTTGTTTCACTGAAAATGGATTTTACGGATCCCTTAACCTCTAGCGAGCAGTGGGCTCTGGCTAAACACCGAAGTGGATTCTCTAGTTAAACGATTTACTGGCACTAGCCAAGGAATGTGATTCAGCGAGCCTAAGAAGCCTTGCATGTAAATAATACCCCATAGCTCCATGTATTGACAAAATCAAGTGCCCTTCTCCAATTACAAGGCTACTCTGGGCCCCTGAGCATCCACGCGTCACTTTACAGAGAATCAAATTAGGGATATCTCAAGTTCTGAATAGTATGAGACGCCTCTGTCGCTTCCTTCTACTCTGTCTCCTCCCAGCTCTCTCGACCTACTCCCTACCCATCGCCCATCATTGCCAACGGGCGATCTCCGATGTATTTTCCAGCCTCCCATCTAGATTCACCAAACAAGACCCTGGCACCTCGTCGTTTCTGTCGCTACTCGCTGTGTTGAGCCCGGGATTACGATTTGCTCACGGAACCTGGCGGCTTGATACATACGGGCGAACCCGAACAATCCCCTTGAATACGACCAAAACCGGTGCTTGAAACTGGACAGCGAGGGCCTACACCTCGAAATGAGTGGTCAAGCGAGTCCTTCAAGTCACCTAACAGCCAACAGCGGAGCTCGTATAAACTTGAATAAATTGACACTGACGGTCAACACATGCTCGTAGATATAGCTCCAGCGACCCAAGCGCAACGTGCTCATGGGAAGTCCTTCATACGGAGTCCTCAGCACCCGGAGTGCAGCGTCCTTACGATAAACCTATTAGTACGCACGCATCCTGAAGCGAGAAATCTCCCTCCTCCGCTCTCTCTGATGTCGACTAGTTGGCTAACTGCGACTCTGGTTTTAATAGGCACCGACTGGGTCTGAATCGTCGGCACCAACACTCGATAGACCGCAGACGTACCATGGACGACCTCCTCAAAGGGCAGCTTCAGCAATTGCCGAAGCATTGCTTGGAGCATGCAGAGAAGGTGGCGGATACCATGGAGAAACGGCTTGGAGAAATTACCCAGTTCGAAACGGTTGAACTGCCTAAATTCAGCTAAGCTTGCTATCACAACGGCCTCTTTGAAGACTCGAAAATGGTTCTCGCTGGCCAATTTCTCTCCCCTGAATGTTGCCCCCTGCTTCTGGTTTATTTAATATCGATCAAGTGAATTCTTGTCAATCGATATCCTCATACCCTACTATTTATTAATCGGTCACTCATTGCGACAAGATCCGAGGATATACATTCATTCGTCGTTGTTGAATTGATAGTGATACCGCTGAGTAGCATGAATGCCCACCCCGTTTCACTCTTGAACGTGTTCTGGCAGAAAGAAGACATCGATCGTGACGATAACCAGCAGCCCTGTCATCCATCAATCGTGAAAGTGTACCTGCGTACCTGTTGTACCTGCGCCTCCCTTCCCGAATTTTCGAACCCTACCTGCCTCCTCGAGGCTTCGTCTTGAAGAAGGAAGAGAAGGAAGGAGTTGCGTCGCCGCCACCGTCGCGTGTTGTGATCGAAGAACCGGTCTCTGTCCGAGAGTGTAGGGAATGGAGTTGCTCTATCCTGGTAGCCGGTTGGACAGGTCCCTTTTGTGCGCGGTCCTCTGGCTTCTGGCTACTGGCAGTGAGTAGACGGACGCGTCCATTAATTTCAGGCGCGTCGCATGTCACGATCGCGACCTGTCACAGACGCGTCACACTCTAGAAATATTTAAAAAATATTCAGGGCCCTACTAACCGGCACGGAATATCGCTTTGCCGGTACCCCATAGTCCCTGGTGTCGCAATTCCTTCCCCAGTTGATCCTTTCCCCACATTCGGTTCCTATACAATAAAGTACAGTAAGCCTTGAGTGGAGTAGGCTTGGGTAAGTAAGCCAGCAATTTAGCATGACAAAGACGCCCTTGACTGACTCTCCAGCCCCCAACTACCACCACCACTTACTGGACCATGTCTTCCTACCCATATCCCAAGGTCTCGAAGGCCCTGGTAGTCCAGAAAGCCAGCGGCGATGGACCGTACAAATTTGATGCAGTTCTCGAGGAGAAACCGGTTTCAGAGTTGAAGAGCGATGAAGTGCTCCTCAAGATTACTGCAGTTGGGTTTAATCATAAGGATGTGCGTTTAGTCTCCTGAACTTTTGTTTGAATTTCATTTCTGACCAATGGAGTACACCTTTGTCTTCCACAGGTTTGGGTCAGGAAAGGCATGTATCCCGCGATCACGGTCGGGAGTCCGTACGGAGGAGATGGTGCAGGTGCGTCTGTCCAGAAGAGCCCACGATGATCTCAGGCTAACCCGATTGGAGCGTAGGAATTGTCGTCGCATCCGGAACGTCCGATGATACTCTTCTCAACAAACGAGTCCTCTTGAACCCCAGCCATGGTTGGAAGAGCGACCCAGTCGGTCCTGAAGCTTAGTACGTCATTCCTCTCCCTCGCTTGCTCAGTACTTCTCTGGGGTATACTAATTTATCGCTATCGAATGCAGTTTTTCAATCCTAGGCAGCTCACCCACAGGCGGGACATTCGCCGAATACCTCGTAGTTAAACGCGAGCAGGTCATTCCCTCCCCAGAACATCTGGAAGACATCCATGTTGCCGCTTTACCCGTAGGCGCAGTCACTGCTTGGAGGTTCGTTCGTTCCTCTCTCGCTGCTTTTCCTTGCTTTCAAACCCGTATGCTGAAAATGATATGAAATATTACTTCTGGACGACAAACAGAGCGACGATAGTAAACGCGCAAATCCAACCAGGCCAAAATGTCTTGATTACCGGAATCGGCGGGGGCGTCGCTCTCCTCGCTCTACAATTCTGCATCGCGACAGGTGCCAATGTGTACGTGACGAGTGGGACGAAGGAGAAGATTGATCGAGCTGTTGGGCTTGGAGCGAAGGGTGGGGCCAATTATAAGGATAGTAAGTTGGTTCATTTCGTTTACGATAGAAATTGACCAGCGATTAATTAAATAAATTGCTTCAGAGGACTGGCCAGCCCAGATTAACGACCTCCTCCAGAAGGACAAGAAAGGATCTACGCTGGACGCCGTCATCGACTCTGCAGGCGGAAACATCTTTGGTCAAATTGGGAGGTATCTCAAACAGGGAGGGCGAGTTGTATGTTATGGAATGTACGTCTTTCCTTCCCCTCTCTTTCCCTCCCTCCCGTCCTCCTCTCAACGTTTTTCTTTGACTTTTTTATGACTTACCACCCTCCTAAAAATAGGACCGCAAACCCGACCGTAACGATAACAATGAAAGAGGTACTGAAGAACCACCAATTCATTGGCTCAACAATGGGTTCTCGAAAAGACCTGGAAGACGCTACTGCGTTCATCTCCAAACACCAGATCGTACCCATCCTTTCCCGTGTTATCGAGGGCGGGTTGGAGAACGCTGAGGAGGGCTTCCAGCTTCTCGCCAGGGGAGAGCAGTTCGGGAAGGTCGTGATCAGACTCCGGGAGGCGGCAGGGGGTGCTAGCGATCAGTCAAAGCTTTAAGCTTTAATTTACGAGCGGATGATGGTTGCGGTGTTCATGACTTGATCTTATATGGCAAGGAGAAACCGGAAAGGAATACTATCTGAACGTGTAACATAGTGAATGAATCCTGACTAGGACTGACGGGTCCATTGACAAGCCATAGTTACCCTCGACACATAATCAAAACATCAGCAGTCAGCAGTCAGGATACGGAAACACAGGTTAAATAATTCGTCGAATTCTACTAGTACGAACAAAAATATATTGATATTGACAAGTCTATGGTAGATGATAGCGAAAAATGTCCAGCACCAATCCAACCGAGAGGGAACGGTCCGGACTGCATACACCCAAACGCCCGAAGCTTTGAACACTGAGCTAGCTAGAAGAAGCAAGGCAGTTGAACACAGTGTACCAGGTGAAAGAGAAGAGAAGACAGAACAAAAACCTAAANCCGTCCGTAGATACAATCGTGACTCTGAAAAGACAGGAAGGGGGATGATACATCAAGAGCGAGAGTGATCGAACAAGGAGCGTGAAGAGATGAGACGAAGGGAACGAGAGCGCGTGTGAGCAGTAAGCGAGCCAGCGAGCGGCATGCGGTACGGTAGTATGGTACAATGTCCTTTGTCCATAATTAGAATCGAGTGACAAGTAGCTAAGTTATGAAATGAATGTGGTGGAATCAGAAAGAGAGTATCCGTATTCGGAAGGGGACACCGATCGCGGGAGAACAACGAGGCAAGGTCTTGACATTCAATTGAACTCAAAAAGCCCAAACAGTCGAAATGAAATGAAATGAATGGATGGGAGGAAGGATGAATGGATGGATGCAGTCCGTTGATATCGCCACCGCAAGGCATCGAATGAAGAATGAAGCCAGGTTTTGCTACATATCCGGTAAAGAGAGTGACGGCGAACTGGAGGAACTTGAGAAGGGCGGAGGTGAGAGGGCTCCGTCTGTAGAGGGCCCAGTCCTTTCAATACGAGAAGATCATCAACCAGGGGTTGAGTACGATCTACAGGGCAGGTATTTGGTCAGTCAGAACTCTTCTTCACAACACAATAAGAGGCATAGAGAAGGAAGGACGAAAAGGGTAAGGTCACTTACCGGAAGAAGGATATGGCACCCAACATTCAATGCAAGGGGAATCACCAAGGCCCACTCCCACCCATGAATCTGCCACTCAAACGGCAAGACGGGGGAAGCGAAGATGGCTATCATGGCTATGCAGAGGAAGCAGATCGTGAACGTCAACTTGAAGCCTTTCCAGATCCTGGGCACTGTAACGCGCGTTAGTCAGCGGCTGAACTTCATGACCACAGAGAGAGCCAAAGTTATGTACATACCTTCAATCCAGAAGGATGAGCGTTCGACTTCCTTTCCTGTAGACCCCCAGGTCCTATAGAACGATAAGATAGAGTTAGCGTCGATCACGAAGGTCCAGAGAGACCACTATTTAATGAAAGAAGAACTTACATGTCATACGAGAAGAGGTGGGCAAGAAGGGCCGTTGAAAGATGGATGCTCATTCCGCCGAAGAAGAACGAGCTACCGACCGGCAGCGCATTTTTATCGAGTGCCGAGACGAGCGATAACACCAGCGAGGTAGGATTGGTGAAGGGAAAAAAAAAAGGGAAAGCAAAAGTAATCAGCCGTTCCGATCGACACCAGAATAAACAACAAAAGCACTCACAAGAAAGGAATCCACTTCAAATTCTCGAAAAGCGCACCAAAGAAAGTTCGATGTCCAAGCCGATACTCAAGCAACGTATACCCCAAGTTACCAATACCAGGGAAAACGACCGTGCATGCTAGGAGAATTTCGAAGCTGTGCAAGTAGAAGCGGTCGATCTGAGGGGCTAGGCCAAGCAGGAGGTAGTTGAGGACACCGCCTAGAGTCGCGGCAGCAATCCCATCTATCATGCGAAGAAAAAGAAGCCGTCAGCGACCATCCCATGGCGTGTAGTGTGATAGGGCGGATGAAAGAAAAGACGAAGAGAAAACCAAGAATAAACGGAGAGAAAGAAGTGGAAGAGGGAGGATTGGTGGAGCCAGTGCGGGCAGGATCAATCCGATGGATTGTTGGCGCGTCTACAAATCAGCCCTCGCTCGACAGAGAGTAAGACGGGTGACGTGCACTCGGGGTACCTGAGGCCGGAGGCACAATCACAATGGAAGGAGGGTAGGTAAAATCGCAAAAGCCTCGACGGAAGAGGCACAAAGCAGCCGAGACGGCTTTACGAACGCCCAACCCGTCGGATCGAAAAGAAGTCAAAAAAAAAAAGACTCACAGTACGAAAACATGTCTGCGTGGGAGATACAGTCAGCATGAATATTCCTTTTTGTAGTAACATATGTATGGAACAAGATACTCACAGGACATCATACCAATCTTGTAATGAAGCGGGGCACTCGACCATACAAAKCCTCGAAGCTGTTTGCTGATCGGTCCGAGTCGCCACCACCTGACCAGAGGGTTGAAGATAATCTCGTTACASCCTACCCAAACCGCCAAATCAGCCTCGATCSTCGCAATCGAAAAAGGAAACTCACCATAAGCGTACTTCTGCCACCTAGCCAACTCATCAACAATCGTAAGTGACACACCCTCCTTAAACCCYCCATTCGAGTAGGTCGCCCATCGCAAGTTGTATCCCTTCAAGAGCAGCCTGAGAGCGAGATCAAAGTCCTCCGACACGTTGTTCTCTGACCACTGCTTGCGTTTCCCATCGGTGTCAATGAAAGAGGCGTCTTGGACAGCAGACCAGCGGAGGAAGGCGTTGTGTCCCACGAAGGGTGCGACTTCACCATTTGCGCAGCCTAGGGAGATGCACTTGTTGATYCGGCGCGTGAAGTGGGTGATGCCGTTCTCAAAGTAGTGGTTGGCGACTTGCATGACATCTGAGAGAAAGAGTTAGCGTACGGTCCTCRTGAGCAGGTCACNNNANNNANNGNNTTCGTACCAGATTCGTGTTGGATGATAGCGACGTCAGGCGATTCACCCATCTCTCGTGCAGCGTCTCTGAAGCAGTCCTGGGAGTTTCAACACAATCGTTAGCCAATGAATTCCTTTTCACGATCTAGTAGCCCTCTCACCTCGGGAATGATAGTGTCAGCGTCGATGATGAGGATGATCTCTCCCATGCGTAACATCTTGCCATTTGCACACCAAGGCATCCATCGCTTRTCCGACTCTTCGAATATCTCCTGTTGAGCCARCTTCATAGCCTTGTCYTCMAGACACTCATCAGGGTCCTCAACGACACCGTCGGCCTCRAGCTGAGCRAGRTGCTTCTCCATCTTGAGCGAGAGCTGAAGCCCATAGTTCATGCTGCGNAAAGGAAAKGTTGAGTAAGTACTTATATCAAAACWAANCAAGCNAAGAAAAGAAAAGAAACGTACTTGCTAGCCTTCTTGAACTTGCCCGCACGCTTGAAGCCGTCAGGAGCAGAGGAGTGTCCCGGACGGGCGACCCAGGCGATGTTATGGTTYGCATAGAAGGCGATACGCTCTTGACGCTGTTCTTCCGAGATGAGCTGGAGACCGTCGTCGCAGATGAAGATGCCCGAAGTCCCGCCTTGACGAGCGTACGTTTGCATCGCCTTCTTCACTGAGAATACGGACGGCGCGCTGGAGGGAGGTGTTAGCTTGGTTGACTCAGGAATGGACGGGATGGACTAACATGACAGTTTCTAGGGACTCCTTGTAGACGGGTAGTTGGATCGTGATATGTGGAAGGTTGTTGTCGACCTCGGGATTGGGATCAGGCTTGACGGCAGAGTAGTACATTGAGTTCTCGTGGTACTGAGCGACGGGTCCGAAGCTAAAGGACAATGAGCAATTGCACAAACCGAGATAGATCGAGCGGCACGTACATCAAACAGATGTTTCCGATGAGCTGAAGGCAGAAGAACTAGAACAAGGGAGAGTCAATCAGTGGCAAGACAAGTACGAGTAACATTGGAAACTTACCACTGATACGCAGAAAATGATGGGAAGGGTGACTACGAGAGCGAACCGAGTGAAGTCTCCATCGAGAGCCCATTGTTGGATCAAATTCGAAACACCAGCAACACAGAAATCTGCGCCACGAGGATAGTGAGTCAATTAAATGAAAGTGAAAGAGGCACTGCGAGATGAAGTACTCACATCCAGCCAAGCCAATGCCACATCCAGCATAGACTGGGCCGATGAGCACGAGCTTCCTTTCCTTTCGCTTAGCCTTCTCAGCATCGGTCTCGTTTGCGGTAGCCTTCGARTTGGGATCACGAGGTTGCAACCGCCACCATCCCCAAAAACCGGACCGTTTGGCGGGCGCCTCAGCCTGTTGTTTTGCTTGCAGTTCGGCTGCTTCCTTGTCGTGGCCATCGGGACCCTCAACGTTGATGGTGACTTCGCCTTTCTCATTGATCTCTGCACGAGAATCTTCGCGGGAGTGGCCACCRAAGAAGGACGTGGTCGTCGARGATGCTAGGGGTTTACGAGCAATGTCCCGCGTCCGCCAGATGTGCTTGATGAGCTTCTCCTCAAAGTCCTTGCATAGGGGAATGATGTGCTCGAGGTGGTATGACCATAGAACRACTGATCGCTCGTCACGCTGTAGCCAGAAGGTCAGGTGTGCAATTAGACAGAGCCAAGKTCGAAGAACGTACGATAAAGGCGCCGCATTGATCCTTCTCGGCCTGGGGTAGAAGGTCGATGGAATCGATGATCTGAATTCGAGTATTCTGATCAATGTAGATGGACTCGTCTTGAGGGCCGCTGTGAGAGCATCCATGTCAGAGACTGTCGATCATGCAAGTAGAGGTATTGTTGGAAGAAGGAAAGAAGAGGATTGCATTCGTTACTAGCCAACGAACAGTCTGTCGACTGCCATTGGACAYGAATCACCGTAAAAACCCCACCGCGATGCACCGGAAACTGAGACCACGTTATAATGCATCGGATGATACTCATAGTGCGGGTTGCGTGCACTGCTATGATAAATGAGTACTCACATTTTACGTATGGCTGCGTGTACGGCTGCACTGCGTATCTTGACGGCTACCACAGGATTGAGCTTCCTGACCGCGGCCTCGAAGGGGACGAGAGCTGGGTTTTCGTAGGGGAAAACACGGAAAAAGCCGTCTTCCACTCGCATGGCCACACCGGTTGACATGACCTCTTCTGAAGGCATGAACCAGTTGTCCTGCTGAGTGCTCTCGTCTGCGAGACGCAATTAGCTTCGAATAATCTGAAAGTTGTGGCACCAACTTACAGATCTTGTGAAGCCAAGCATCCCAGAGGTCATAGTCACTGTTCTGGAAGGTGACTGCTGCTGAAGAAGGACTCGGTGGTGCATTACCGAGAGAAGACACCGCTGCTGAAGACATGGTGGTTGGTGTCTATTGGATTAGACCAGGGGGTCGGTTTAAGAGATTAGAGACCAAGGCGGCGTTGCTAGGAGGGTTCGCCGTTAGAGCTGTACCCGTACTGTAGGAGATTAAGCCGTCGAGTAATGAAACAGACGGAATATAGACTTGGCCACGGGCGACCGCGTCGACAGGACACAAAACCAGGGGGAGCAGAGCGGGTTCAGCAAGCCCACGGCCAATGTGGACTTTATAATAGCTTCTTTTGTCCATCAGGGTATAGACAGTGTATCGTAAAGATGCCTCAGGCAGATGAGATTTCGCGATTCCAGATGCAGTCGGGGAGAAAGCTTCGAACCGACGTGACAGGTATACCTGTGACAACAATATTATCTAAAATATTTTTTGTCACGGCYGTCACACCTCTGTCACGCAGTGGCGGCGCTTGTGCTTGGTCTAAACTTGCTCTTCCGTCCTCCAGCTGTCGGACGTCTCGCGCGAGATTCCATGGGAACCCGATACGTGGCCTCTAGAATGTCCCCAATAGTGCTCCAGGAATACCCCCCATATCTGCTCAGGGGCTGGCTTTGCCGTGAAGAAGCAGCTTCAGGCTCGGAACAACAACGTGTGGAATCTGACTGCTTCTGAATCACTACAAGGTGTCCATCTCTGTCAAGCAAATCTGACTCTCTTTACACATCGTATGTTTTCATTTTCAGCCAGGTCCCAGAAGCATTTCAGACTAAACATACCATCAAGTTCCTTCGCCTCCTTCATGGACCGTCGGAGCAAAGGTGGTCGTGCCTGTTCTGCCGAGAGATAAGGAGACTCTGTCTCTTGTCTAGGCTCCGGAAATATCTGACTGATGGTGCCATGCTCAAACCCGCACACCAGAAGTGACAGATTTTCCCGAGTACACTGTTCATAAATCATGGCTGATACATTTACGACGACCATTGTAAGCAAACCTTGCCAACCGTCAACGGCGCAAATCTGACGCTCTCAATTTACTATGTACCTAGGTCCTTGGAATTACCATCGTTCAAGATGTCTCCAACTTATTCGAATGGATGATTTCCATCGTGGCCGATAGTCATCGAATCTATCCGCTCTTCTTCCGTCCCTGGTTCTCGCGGATGTCCCGATAGCCATGAGAATCGGTCGTGCTGAAACAGAACAATCGCACGCAAGTCGCTCGGAGGATAATTAACTGGCACCTCGTATGGAACCACGACTGCAACTGGTAAGGTCGAGGTTGTTCTTCTGAAGGCACCGATGATGTTCAAGTTTTTCTTAGCTCGTTGGTGCATGTGCACATCCTTCCGCCACCTGCCTAGTAAACGCCGCAGCCGTGAGGGGCGTAGAGGAAAAATAAAGTTTATACCCCCCAGCCTCACCGGTCAATTTGATTGGGAACAGGCCTTGAAATCGGAGTGGTTATGACCAGCCGTTACAGCACCTCTTCCGATGTGCCTATCGAGCTAAAAAGAAGGTCATTGTACAAATCCGACCCTTGCTTCCCACCCACCAAGTTCGGACTCACGTAACGTAAAACTCTGCTGAAGAAGGCAGAGTAATAGCGCCGATTCGAAGCGTTCTAGAGTTCGGGCAGGTCCTTGTTGTCTGCGAAGCAGGCATGCATCCAACTCACCCCACGTTGAATAGCATTCCCTTCCCACCACTGACATTCATATCTTGATTCCTGATGAACCGCCCGTCCTGCAAAACCCATTCCCATAACGTTACCCTTTGACTTCTGTGAGTGCATCTCTTCATTTGCGGTACAAGAATAGAGTTTAACATAACTTAGGGAATCCAGACGCCCTGCTGCCACCGACCTCCTCTGGGCTTCGGCATAGCCTGTTCTGAGTCCCATCGCCGGAACAACACAGCTTGACAGGCCCGTCCCAATCTCATCCTCAAGAAGGAAGAGTGAAAACGATACTGATCGACACTGACATTCCTGTCCGAGATCTGGTCGACCCTTGCCTTTGGTCCTTTTCCCATTCGCCCTCTTTGGCCGCTGTTTCTGTCTTACCTGTCCTCGACTTGATTTTAAGTCACAACTTNATAAGCAGTCCCCCCCCNTAATCTGCGCGCATCCCATCAGCTTCGTCCTGCTACTTAGGCTCCTCACACTCCTTCATCTTCGAGCCCTCTCCTACGCAACCAGTACTACTGGTGTGATCACCCCCTCCCTCAACCATGTCTCCGTCCAAATTCGTTGAGAAAGAGGACCCCCCTTCATCCTCGTCGTCTTCTGCGGACGTAATCATGGTYCCCAACGCCAGCAAGACTAAATCCAGTCATGTTCCRCATCCCTCAACTGGCTCTGCGACCCNGCCCCNAATACCGCGTCGACYGTTGAAGATCCCTTCGCTTCACCAGCGTCGAGTAGACCTGGATCCATCCGGCCCACTCTGAGCCCCTCGTCATCCCACCTCTCGTTTCCACAGGGGCTGGGCAGTGCCTTTAACCATGTCCCGCGCTCAATCCTCACCAACTCGGGGTCTCGCGAAAGCAACATCATCGGAAGTCCGACCGCACACGGCTTCACCTCATCCCGATCTTCGGGTGTCCGAGTGTCCGGCGTGAACAACAGCAATAGCGTCTACGGTGCTGTGCCCAACAACACTGGCTCGGTCCTACGACAAAAAGCCCCAAGGATGAAGTCGCACATGTTGAAGGAGGAAGAAGAAGTTATCAAGCCGTGGAATGATGTCAAGAACCCCCGGGCCGCTGTGTCATACTGGATTGTCTACGTTATCCTTCTCCTCGGGTTGGCAGGTGGAGCCGCGCAGATTTATTTCCAGTACAAGGGAGTTCGACTCGATCGACAGCCTCTTTGCCTCGTCTTCGATGAGGAGTTTGATAACCCTGACAAAGTCTTTGGAGAGGGTGGATCGTTCTATCGGGAGGTTAGCATGGATGGCTTTGGGTTAGTGTCATTCGCCGTTTCTTCGCCACTTGGCTGCCTCGTTATTTTCCTTTGCTCCACTCGCTGATCATCGCTCTGTCGCTGACCACCGATATTTCTCCATGATTTTAGCAACGGCCAGTTCGAGATGACGACAGCCTCGCAGAATAACTCCTTCGTGAAAGACGGGAAGCTGTACATCGTCCCTACTCTTACCTCCGATAACATTGGCTTCGACGCCGTCTTCGACCAAACAGTGTACAACATCACCGACTGCACGTTCAACGAGACTCGACCGGACAGTGGGTTCATTACTAGGAACGGTGAACGCGTGTTCGACATGGACGGATACGTAAAGTCGTGCAGTAAAGTCAGCAATGCGACTAGTGGCGCTGTCATCAACCCTGTTCAGAGTGCGCGGCTTTCGACGATCAGGAGTGCGAGCATCAGGTACGGACGCGTAGAAGTTAGGGCAAAGTTGCCTCATGGGTCGGTATTTTCCATCTCCTCCAGTAATTCTAATAGCTGACTCGCGTTGCGTTCACCTTTCTAGAGATTGGCTGTGGCCCGCAATCTGGATGTTGCCGAAGGATAATGTGTACGGTCCTTGGCCCATGAGCGGTGGGTTGTGTCATTCGAATGTCCGAGAACCGCGACTGATCGCAGAAACAGGGGAGATCGATATCGTTGAATCTAGAGGCAACAATTTGCGATACACCGGACAGTAAGGAGCCATATCTCACTCAATTTATTACTCTTTTAGAAGCTCACTGAAACCCGTAGGGGATCCAACTACGTGCAAGGCTCGCTGCACTGGGGTCCAGCACCCACACTGAACGGAAACCCGAAGACTTACAGTTGGTGGTCGAACAAACGAAAGTCCTTCGCCGACGATTTCCACACCTACGCCCTCGAGTGGACCGAAAACTGGCTGTATGTCTTCCCTTGTCCCTGACTACAAAATTCCTTCTCTTCGTTGGCTGACTCGTCTCTCCGCTCCAGTCGCATCTACGTAGACTCGCGGTTGCACACTCTCCTGGATCTGCGCTTCAACAAGCCTTTCTTCGATCGCGGCGAGTTCCCTCCTGCTATCAACAACGGATCGGGCCTAGCGCAGTTGACCAACCCTTGGGCGAATGGAACCAATGCCACTCCATTTGATCAAGAGTTCTATTTGATCCTGAATGTTGCTGTGGGAGGAACGAACGGGTGGTTCCCTGAAGCGCAAGGAGATAAGCCTTGGTTGAATGCGGCTGCTAGTGAGTCTTTTCTTCTTCTTGCTTGGCTCTTCGAAAACTCCTGTGGCGCCCTCGTCCCTTCATTCCCTGTTTGGCTCTACCTTAACTTGATACAATCCACTGACGATAAACCTACCCCTACCGCGTGCAGATCCAGCTCACGAATTCATCAAAGCTATCGATCAGTGGTATCCAACGTGGCCAACTACAGTCGAAGACCGTTCTATGATCGTTGACTACGTGAAGATGTGGAAGCACTGCTGAAGCTGAAGCTGAAGTAATTCTCCGTCGTCGTGCGCGAGAAAGAGTATGTAGTAGTTTTATTTCCATTTTGGTGTTTGTGCATGAGGGCTGTCGATCATGATTCCTCCAGTCATGCATCGTCGACGTCGGACTATATTATACTAGTAGCTACCCTATCCCCCTTTTGATTCGTTTTTCCTTACAATTCCATTTGTCCATTGCTAACCTACCTACGAGCCCACGGCTGAGCGCCTTGATTTAATCAGTTTTCGCTATTCGGCACACGTTCTTTTGATTGATTTGCTTTTCTTGGGCTGTTTGAAGAGGGAAGGGTTGGCTTGAAGGCGAACAGTAGTTTATGATATACTGGGGACTTTTTTCTCGACATGATTCGTACTGCATGAAATTTGTTTAGTTATGCTTCACCGACTCCATTCTGTTTTTGTGATAGATACAGTAATGAATGCCCTACATTCGGGATCGAACGTTCGCCATTTGACTCAGGGCAATGTCCTCTCTACGGCCACACTATATTCCCAACCCTCGGAAGTTTCTTCGCGGCGAGAGTCTTCAATTCATCCTGTCTTGTACTCGATGCGGAAGCTCTTTTTACTGGCCAATCCGTCAAGTAAAAATAGGCGTGTCAACCGACCCCCCTGACGAGTCCTGGCTCGTTACGCAACCGTATGGGCGTCTATCATGACCTGCGGCACCAGGTAACATTCCGTCTGTCTCTCCGAGTGAAATTTCATATACCTCCCGTCGGGTGTCTAGCAACCTCGGAAAGACCTTATTTACAGGCTGAAACCGACAGGCCTTAGCATATAATTCTACTGTGTTGCTATACAGTTCCCCTTAGAGCAAATAAGTATTGTGCCTAAAGCATACTGAGCGCTATTCAAGGATGAACTAGATCCTTTCTATCTGGACGACCCACTGTCGGTCCGAGATTGACGCCCATCATTTGAAATTGAAAGTGAATGAGAGGTACGATATCGATAAAGCGTACTTCCTCCCATGAGTGTCGTCCTAGTTGCTCTGTACGTCAAAGTTCCGTCATCGGACGTGGAAATTTGAGAAAATACGGGCTGCTCAGGGATAACATAATAGCGCTATGTAACATGCGCGGACTGTAGCCCTTTACACATCGTCAAACTTTCTACAATGTCGGCAGCACGGAATCTAGAAAATACATGGAAAGGAAAGGAAAGACATCACCCACGCACCTTGCGGTTGAAAGAACTTTAAACTGACTCGTGTTGTAACACACCCTCTGCAAGATTAGTCACGGAGACTGTACATGTCTACACGTGTGTCGAAACTTGAGGAAAAGATAACACGAGCACAAAGCGGACCGCGCCTAGACTGCAGCACAAGTAAACACAAGGCTTCTTCGATTCCGGCAGCGCAATCACCCTTTGTGACAAGGACAAGGAAATGTCGACAGGTGATACAATTGTTTTGAGTGATTGCAAACGTTCGCCTCGAGGTCCGACGTCGCAGGAGGGTGGAAGGTTGAAAGCATCGACTGGATAGTATTGATGTGTATCGTATCAGCCGTTCAACCAGCGTTCAGGCCTCCTACTAACAAATCCCTCTTCGCTGTTTGTCCACAATCATCTTCTTTTCTTCGATCAAGGACCTGACAATCCTGATAAGTACGTGGGAGTCGGTCCACCCAGTTCCCCCGAAAATCCAGCAGAACCACCTACTCGCAGAGCGTTGAAGCAGGACTCGGAGATGCATCGGGAGGCGTGCGGCCTGTACAGCAAAACGATAAAACCAACCCCCGAGTCCGAACAATGGGCGAATCAGAAGACGAAATTAATGATGGTGTCTCGTTAAGGCTGCTGTGGAGATAAGGAATGTCATTCCCTAGTAAGGTACAACGGTTGGTCGAGTGCTTGATCAATTCATTGCTGGTATTCCCAGCACCAAAACTGGGGGAAAACTGTCACTTGTCACGCTGTTGAAAAAAANTATTAGGTTTGCAAGAAAAGAAAAGCACCATCAACTGAAATTGAGAAAAGTTGAGATCAGAAAATTGTCACGCCAGAATCCCGCTGAAAGTACGAAACTTTCAGGTATGGCCTAGGCACAGGCACTGTCAGTGACGGGAGACGAGTTGGACTGGACAATAGGCCCCAGGGGAAAAGTCTATTCAGACAGATGCCTTTGCTTGAGAAAGTAAATGGAAGCACGGAGGCGCGGAGTCGGAGGAATAGGCTGAACGGGTCGGGGAAAAACTCAGCGTCCCGTCACCGAACCGGATAGCACGCACGAAAGTCCGTTGGAGACGATGACCACAATTACCTCTCCATGCCACTTGAGAAGATCTAGAAGCCGCGGTGAAAAATTCTGGTATTATTTTAGTGTTCTATAGAGAGGGTATCCGAGACGTGGACAACAGTTCCGTCATCGCTAATGACTTTAAAACGTACTGCATGGGAAAGGTTAGCACCAGGAGGCGATGAAACCGGCACCGATCACTTACGAACTGTGAATGGAACACCTTTTTCTTTCCGTATGCTCGTAAAGTAAACCGTTCCAGTGCCTATAGAGAAACTCAGAAAGCTACAAAACGACAAGCTGAGCATCCGCTTACCCTTTGATCCCTTGACTCTGAAACTGACATCTATGTTGCCCTGCAGCTGACCTATCTGAGAAAACATCAGCAACATGAAAGCAGAACTTGAAACTGTCCGGATTCACCTTTCCTTCAATACGTGGATCCCCATTCAACCACCACTCAGGTTGCGGCCGAATCGCGTCTCCGAGCACATCACGGAGCTGAGGGTCTGCCTTCAGGCTTCTCATGATGCTCCGGAATACTGAGCTCGAGATTTTCTCTTGGTTCGTTGCGTAGGTAATGAACAATGCCCAGCATGTCCCTGCGACGGCTAACGTCGCCAAAGCTGTTGGCCATTTCGACTACGAGGTATTCCGGTGAGCCTACGGCGACGTCACAACCCGCCAACGCGACACATACCTTAATTCTGGGCAAATCTCGTGTCGGCGGGTGCTTTATGTGGTACGGCCGTGGCCTCGACGTGTCCGCAAACATTTCAGGCTCTGGAAGCCTCCCTGGTGGGGTCGATTTGGGACCTTTTGGTATTTGCGATGCATAACCTCGAGCGGACCAGCGAGCTAGCGAGCTGCTGAGGGTACCGTGCAGCCTATAGGCTTGCATTTGCCGGATTACAAGGGCACTATAGAGTATATTAAAGCGAGGACTTGAGTAGAAATCCGAGGGTCGAATGGACAGTGGAGGAGAACAAGAATGCTACTCGGCCAACTCGGCTGACAAGAGGTTTGACCNGGCCGGGTTGATCCGATCGCCGATCCAATAAATCAACGACAATTTCGACTAGCACTATCACTGAGCCCAACTACCACTATGTCGATATTTATGAAAGAGGAGTACCCCAGGCAGTTGACCTCTCGTCCGCACCCCATCCATCTGCAACCCTCAGTGACTTGGTATCCATCCTCAGACGGTGCTCCAGGATAATAAATCCAGGAATAATCTCGTCCAGTGAGCCCTCCGCCGACCGCTTGACGCACAGCGCAAAAACTGGTGGCTCGTCTTTGACAAATGCGAGGATCTGGTCGGTATCATTCTCTGGCGTTAACTGAAAACGAACTAGGTGAGGAGGGTGCATTTCATGAAGCTTGTTAAACACCCACCACCATTCTCAAGGCGCGGTCCCATCTCCAGAGGAACTTGCCACTTTCGCTGTTGATGACCCATGCTTCGCTATGGGGCAACGTCAGCGACGAACTCTAGAGGGACGCTTCTGTGAAAACTTACCGCCCAGTGTTCAGTTTGATCTCGGTCATCCAGTCTTCTTTCTTGACTGATTTCCCTCCAAACCGACGGGGAAACTTGACCTTGTCGGAGAAGAAACTTCGTCGATGGATTGTAGCGACGACCTCGTTGGTGCGAAGGTCGGTCACATCTGTGATGTTTGCATCTCTGTCGACTGTCGATACTTTGTACCGCGGCTTTCCGTTTACCAGGAGCCGGGTGTTCAAAGGGGTGGATGACTTCTCCAGGACCAACTCGAGAGGAGGCTCCGGATTGATCAGAGTGAGTTGTGAGTCCATGGCAATAGCAAGATGTCGACACTGACTTCCCTTTCTCGTTTCAAGCGAGTTTTATTGCTTTAGCTAGCGGTAGTTTTTGGGGAAGGCTGTTCAATGCTGTCAAATGTCGAGCCTTGGGCTCTCACTTGGCCTTGTCACATGTGGTACGCGGCTGCAATTGAACCATTTCTACTCAAAACGTACCCCCTTTCAAGCAAGTTTGACGCTATCTCCTGTTACAATCTCCAATTCCGTTTCCAAGTACAGCGGTCTTCACATTCCTTGAGCTCGAGACCAACTGCTCACAGAGCACTCCTGTATGGTTGAGCTATTAGCAGCCAAGGCAAGCGGCCTCGTCTCGGCTGTGGCCCTTTTCTCCGCTCTCCCATATGGGTACCGGTAGAACGTTACAGGGATGTCAACACTGCCTCTTTCTGATTTTTGAACGTTTTCTGAGATACAATCACCACTGAAGCAATCGGTACTATGCTCTACTAGTAGGACTCGAGTGTAGTATACCACTCAGACCCCTCCAATTCCATCGCCTCCGGTTATCTTTCTCTCCATTCGTAATCGATGTTCCAAAAGTTCCAAAATCACAAACCCTGTGATAATCTCTCCTAGAGACCCTTCTGCTGCGCGCTGCACCGTCAACGCAAAGATCGGCGGTTCGTCTTGTACAAATGCAAGTCTTTCCGTGCCGACGGTGGATAACTTAAACTATGGGATAACTCGAACCATGGGATACCTTGGACGAGAAGGCGGGTGTTTAGCCAGTCGTTGACGGAATGCTCAAGTCCAGAGGCGGCTCTGGTTGGTTAGTGTAAGCTGGGAGCCGGTCGGCAGTAAAATCAAGTCCGACATGCCACCCAGGATTATCAGAGTGTGCGCGTTAGATGAACAATTGGGTGGCGCTTTTAACCTATGTTTCCCCCAGGGCCAAAAAGTCAAGATTTTGATACACTCCGACTCTCCAGGGTAACCGTCTGCGCATGCTCACTGCTGTTGTGTGGTCATATGGGTGGCAAGAACGTTACTTACAGGCTGACTTTGAAGTGCAAATTATCAAGACCCCTTCCTCAGGCTGCTGCGGACCACCTTTAATTGGTAAATGATACCACGTTTGCTAACTGTCGTGGTATCTGAAACTCTTGGTCTATGAAGATTCAGCCCGATGTTTCTGCGAGAGTTGCATGTGGCGACCGTCGGTAGATTTTCCGACTTGCTGATTCCGAGGCATTTTGACTCGGGTTCATACACGCAGTTTCCAGGCGCCAAGATGGATGCGCGGCATGTGCAGGGACCAACAACGGCACCGCTGTTTCCCGTCGGTGTTCCCCGCTCTCTTTTGGGATCATGTTGGCCGATCCCTCATTAACCTCCAATACCAAAATCCTGAAAGTAATTCGCGTACTGGTGAAATCAAAATGCCTCGGACCACCGCCGTGCGAAGCAGCGGCCACTTCCCACAGGTTTGAGCTCTTTGGGCCACAATCCTCGGCGATACATCCATGCCTGCAATCCTAGGCATATTAGAATATCATTTTGGTAAGTACGTACATAATTAAGGTGCTGTTCGCCCAAGTCGAAGCTCTACTACCCGGCAAGCAACTCCCGCTCCGTCTTGATTAATATTCCTGTAGGCCTACCCCCCGGAATTTTTTCCAGCTGCGAAAATTTCTTGTTCAAACATTAGGATCAGTACTATGCGACGTCTGGCCGACCGAGTCCATGATGGAATGGACGTGCACCACACTTGAGAGGTCATCTGGAGGTGTTGTCTGAGTCGTCGATGAATAGGTGAGGTCTAGCGGCACCAAGTCCGTCGGTGGAACGTAGTCTCGTCCTGCTGCTTCCCTCATACAAAGGAGAACTCTGGCAGAGAAGGTCGTGTGCACCGCTTGATGAACTCTGTAGATGAAGAAATTTTAAACATGTTAACCAGTAGTATGATGGGGAAAAATGGAAATAGTTCACCCTGCCAGAAGTAACTGAAACTCCACTGGCGCAGCGGTGACCAGGACTATATGCGCCGATGACACAGCTATTTGAGATTTAGAGAGGCGGAGACGATCAGCGCGTCACACAGAATGCGTTGAGTAAGCCTTACCTGACATCATGGCAAAATGGAATGTTCCATTAAGGTAGAAGACTTTGAGGATTGGATTTTTTGAAGGCCAGTAGTTCTGGAATGTGAGCCAGAAACTCAGTACACAGGCAACTGAGGAAAGCCGGGAGTTCAATCATAATCACAGAGTATCTAGAAAAGGCACGCACAAAGTGTGTTGTATAGAATCAGCGCGACCAGTAAGATCCCCCGAATGTGATCTCGGCTGGCGACGAAACATGTAAGGTGAGATGGGAAAGGCGATTCGGCCACTACGAGAACAGCGTTATAATACTTCTTTCAATACGAGGCAAGGAAGACATACAGGTGGTCACCTTGAGGTCGAGTCCCAAAAGAGAGAAAAAACCTACAGAGACCGCCTGAATAACCCAGATGAAGATATCAATATATGCAGAGACCATGAGCATCGTCTACGCACCATGAAATGGATGGACAATATGATGGTCATCATTCTGCTTCGACTTGACAATGCATGAATCCGCAGACATACGATGGCATCTGCGGCGGTAAGGGTGACTGCAATGGCAACTATGGCGGGTGCAACTAAAAACGGCGGAATGACGATGAGGGTTCGAAGAACTCACATATAGTCACCCAATATAGTTTCCTGCAAATCTGCTCACAAGCCTCAGTCGACTAAATGAGTCCAGGGGTCAAACTCGCAAATGCAAACCTCAGCTCCACTGCTCGGACTAGGTCCAACTATAGAATGAAGATGGGGTTAGAGGTAACAAAATAAATGATTCAATTACTCACAAAACCACATCAGCAAACCGTTAGCAAAAAAACCGAGGTACCGTGTCACGAGGAATAGGACATTGACAGTGGTCAGCTTATCCCCCCACACATACGCAACCTGCGAGTACACTACCATCAGTGACAGGCCTAGGGGCGCGAGCCAGAGAAATATCAAGCTGCCCCACCTCCAACTCCAATGTATGGAAGTATTCCAGTACAAAGTACACGAAGGCCATGCCTGACGGGGAGAGGTCACCATATTCATCGAGCTGTGTATCATGGATAGTAAATACCATTGAGATACTGAAGACAGTCAGGATAGCATGCTCAGACTCGGATATGTGACTGAGACGCACCTTGATTATCGCCAATCGATTCAACGTCAGCTCGATAGCCCGCAGATCTTCAAATGGGGACGGCATAGCTGAGAAAGCAGGGGGATGGAACCACCAGGCAACACAAGGAGAAGCGACCCCACTTAAGTATCAGTTACTTGGGATCTCAGGACGCCCTGCTCACTGGCTCCAAATCAACCAACAAGATCGAAGCGAGTGAGTCTTGCACCAACCAGTGCTAAAGGTTCTAATCCAAAGAAGGAGGGAGTTGCCGATAATAACACGTTGTTCAGAAAGGCCACGAGAGCAACCTGCCTGGACAGAAACAGCAGTTTAGAAGGCATTTTTAACAAATGGGTATGAGACACTCCCGGGACTTCTGCACGACGCACCACTCGTGCCCCGTCAAGGACGGAACAGGAAAGGTTCCCTTCCAACGCTGACCCTGCAAGCTTTTAGCCGCCTAGCTCATGAATTGGCTGATAGTCGAAGTATGTTTCTATTCCATGCAGTAGATCAGGAGCTCACGAAGGTCGTTATTCGGATGTAAGATACCTGTAGACGCATTAATCAAAGTTCAGTAGAGTCGAGATGCTAAATCAGTCTACCAGCACTGTGCACTATCTCGATCCGAACTGTAACTGATATCTGCGCGTAGGGGATATGGTAGATGGGAAGTTCGGTGACATTACCGAACAACGGTCAGAAAGGAACATGTGTGAAAGATCGAACTCTTGGATGCGTGTACATGTCTTCGACTTCGAGGAACAAAGAGCCTCGAAGGTCATTACGGTCATCGCCTCAGTAAGCCAACGAGGAAAGCAGGAGTCATCGCTGACGTTGGGCATCCGAATCGGATGTGAGGATGAGGTCAACGTCCTCTAATAGTTAAAATACGACGGTTCGTAAGCTCTAACAGCTTGACTCGGAGCCTGCCATGGGAAGTGGAGGAGTGCAACTGCTGTACTAAAGTCTTGTCGGTAAAGTGGCAATGCGTCTGCGGTGCCATGATCCAGAGGGCTGAAGAGGAGAAAATAGCACCTATGATTGAGATGCCATCGTTGACGGTAGCTATGTTCACGATCGTGAGCGAGTATCGTTGGTTCGAAATGGAAAACGACCTTGCAATTGCGATGTAGTGGAGACATAAGGTACAGAAACGCCGTGTTTGGGGAAGTGCGTTGCATGTGCCATACCAGTATCAGTCACAACCATCCGCGTGATATGGCTTAACCCAGTCCCATCCTTTTCCTTCAATTGGTTTCGAAATGCCATGCCTATTTCACTTGATTTAATTGAAAAGCTCTCGGAAAATAGCAGAACAGAAAATACTCACTGCTTCTGTAAATGTCGTAGCACTTGCTTAAGTACGCTGAACACAGCGATCTCTGAACGTTCGAGACAAATCAGGCAGACGAAAGGTCCAAGGTTTAATGGGTAAGGCACCAGCTCTCGATCCTTCGCCACGCGATTAGCCAAATGGATAATATCGCGGTCACGTTCGGGATGCAGAATCGAGTGTCTGGCAATCAGACAATGCACATCAGCATTCCGCGGGTTGAAGCGTGAAGAATGCGCTTACTGTTCTAACGTGTGCTGTTGAGCTCCAAAGTAGGTAACCGCGGTCGTTGAATGTTCCCCACAATGTGTACAGCCCCACACCGTATCATCGAGCCGTGGCCATGGTGGTTCTAAAATATGCTGAATTTTGATTGCGGTCTCTGTCATTACGTGCCACTCGGGGTAGGAATGGGAGGTATCGTGTTCCTCCCTCTGTGTTACATGGGTGACCTGTCCAATAGTGTTTCAGTCTTGAACTTTAACCTCCGCAGGGGAAAGGAAAGGCTCACGCATTCTCTCCACGTCATGGGGACTCGACCTGGGGTGTTACCTGGTAGCACTTTTGGTCGATCAATGGCACAGAAAAATCGCGCATTCAGCTTGTCTAAATCCTGCGCAGTGGTCGTACAGGGGTCCAGGTTCAAGCGGTGCAAAACTGCAAGGACAGCATCACGGCCTCTGGTACTCGTTTTCATATAGTGGTTTTCCACGGGCCGAATCTGGCTGGGAGCGCATGCATGGTTAAAGGCGGCGTCCCAGCCGCAGAACGAAGCACCACTCCCACCAAGATTGCAGCTAAAACAAGTGAAGACAGAAACAGCCAGGTTAAGAACATCATCCGGAAGCGACAGCGACTCTGTCTTTGGCGAAGGCAAACCCGAAAGTTGTTGTAAGAGATGCTCCCGTAGGCTCTTGCGCCAACTTTCCAGCGCAGAGGGTAGCCTCTCCATGAGGATTGTCGGGGTGAAACCATCGTCAGGCCTGCGAGGATTCCCGAGGTCTTGAAAGAATTCCTTAAATTCGGGCAAGACTCGCACCACGGAATCCTCGGGACATTGCATCCATTCACGGTGGGAAAGACCGCGCTTGTAGAGCTCGTATGTAGATTTGAAAAGTGCTTGACGTTCGTCTGCGAATCTGTGGAATCTGGACCAGTATGCGCCGCGCTCAAGCATCCTGAGATGATCACGAAAGTCTAGCGCGGGTGTCATGGCGGGTCACAGAACGAGAACAGGGGATATTGCTGACTCACCGTATCTTGTTGAAAGACCTCGCATTGCAATCGGTTCAAAACGACAGTTAAATTCTGGCCCTTGTAAGTCAACTAACTCGAAGCCCTTCTTGAGGAGGGGTTTGGTGTATCTAGACGTCTAGAGTGAGACACCAGCATCAGGGGCAATGGTAAGCGACGCTAGTTCACCTTTTGGGATACCAGTCCATCTCAAACGCTTTAATCTCTTGGAAAACTTCCTCCACCCAACCCTGACATTCTATCGCATGCTGACATGAGACGAGTTAGTCTCAACAAAGATTGCTAGAGGATAATCCTTTACGTCATTCTTGGCCTCCATCTCCGAGATCCTTTTGGACATCGTCACTGTATAATCTTCGAGGCTTATGAACTGATGCTGGTCGTTGCATTCAGAGCATATGAAATGGATAGCGTCGAGTACATCGCTCAGCAAGAATACACCAGGAGTCGGTGGAAGCTCTATTGGCCTGAAATAAACACCTTGGATGTCGCAGCGCACGGTAAGCACCGAGCCAAGAACGTGCAATCGGGGAACTTGAACGTACAGCTAGAGTAAGATTCCACGCACAGTGAAAGAACGGTATCATAGTCGATGGGATGTTCGTGCGCGTCGCATAGCTCGAAGGCGAAGTGTTCGCTGAGCAATATCTTGCGCTGCAAATACAAGCACCTATATCAGTAACCGACTTATTTGGAAGAGTGCACATCTCCTTACACTACAGCTCTCACACAACTTCTGGAGGATGCCAAAGTGGAGATTTGCCCATCGGCTTCCACAACACTGTGTAGGATCGATCTATGAGAACGTCGTGTGACCTGAACATGCCGACTGAGAACGTACCTCACAAATGATAGGTCCGAAAAGGAAAGATAGCCATTTAAGCGCAGAAACACCTGGTGGACAATTTGGTATCTCTTCCTGGTGTTCTGCGAAGCTTTGCTCCCAAACATGAGCAGCGGCTGGGCTCAACAGAAGAAGGCGCGTAGTTTTAGTAGCCAAACAGAGGTGGTATAAATCCAGCGGGTGTAAGTGGGCAAATATCTGAGGGTTATTACCGAAGGTTAGATGAGCCGACCAGCGCCTGTACGATACGCACCTCGAAGCAGAGGTCGGAAGGTAAGCTCAACATCGCGGTGAAAAACGCGGGTTGAACAGTTCCAGAGAACTGATTTTTCACTCTCAGCCTCAGTCTCCTCAGTACGAACCCACGAAGGTGGTTGCCTGAGTTGGAGAGATATTAGTACCCGAGTCCAGGATGCAGTTNGACAGGCATTAGCCCCCACGTACGGGCTCTCATATGGCGGGGTTTGAGGATTGGCTGAAACACATAAAGCGTCTTGGAGTGGTTAGACCGGATGGATTCCAGGACATGGGAGAACCCTCCATCGTTCAGGCTCGAGAATGGGAGGTTCTGACAAGCACTGGCGCGATCATCCATCTGGTGTGCTCTACCTGCAACAGACTTCAGGGACACGCCAAATGCATAATTTCAAACAGAAGTACCTTTCATCTGCCTTCCTGGCTCTGCTTTTATGCCTCGATGTTGCCATGGACGCCTCGAGGGAGAATTTGGCAGAATCCCCAAGGCATGAGAGCTCACTGACGTTGAGCCCTCTAGCTCACGAAGCTGGGATCTCGGGGTGAGGACAAGGCTTGAAGGAGGCTCTTGTATGTCATCCTCGTTGCAGAATGAACTGAAATTCATTGGTACTCCTGGCCTGCGTTCCTCCATGATGGTGGTAGCAGGAACAGGGGCAAAGGGACTGCCGGTTTGCGGACCGTCGCTGACAGCAGCCATCAACACCGCGATCAAACGTCGTGTACATCGACTCTGACGACGACGACGACGACCCGAACGACTGAAGTGTCCTGTAGAATGATCACTTGTTGAAAAGGCTTTAAAATGATATCGGTGTGTGTACACTCGATATAAAGTTTGTCATTCTACTCACCAAATATACAGGCATTCTTCATCTTCAACCAGAAAGGCGAAGTGCGTTCGTAACCTCCGTTTCCCCAGGAACTCTAATGAATTAAGCAATTTAGGTTCTCATATCGAGGCTATATAGGCCAGATTTCAAGTGTGCATCTCAGGCTCCTCGAGCGATGGAGAATCGCTGACAGGTTATGCCAGACGCTCAATCGCTGATGTCTTTCGGATACAAGTCGTGTCGAACAGCGACGTTCGGTCGCCTATTATCACCCTGGGGTCGACGAGCTTCTTCCACGTCAGGATCAACAACCTTTATGTCGTCGCTGTGACCAAGTAAGTTGCGATTAGAACTGTTGGACCGTGCATTGACTGTTCTCAAGGACCAACGCGAATGCAGCGCTCGTCTTCGAGTTTTGCTATCGGTTCATCAATATTTGCAAGTCGTATTTTGGAAAGATAGACGAAGAATCTATCAAGAATAACTTTACAATGGTGTATGAACTCATCGACGGTACGTCGTGGAGTGTGCATGAGACATTGAATGCTCACCCCTTCCCTCAGAGATCTGTGACTTTGGTTTCCCCCAGAACAGTGAGATAGACACTCTGAAAAGCTATATCACGACGGAGAGTGTCGTGTCTCAGGGTATCCCGGCGGATGAATCCTCAAAGATCACAGTTCAAGCAACGGGTGCCATCAGCTGGCGTCGTGCGGATGTCAAGTACAAGAAGAACGAAGCTTTTGTCGACGTTATCGAAACGGTGAACTTGAGTATGAGTGCCAAGGGTATGGACAACGACTTAATCCTACGCTCTGATTTAACGGTTTTGCAGGCAATATCCTTCGTGCAGATGTGGATGGTCACATCATGATGCGGGCTTATCTCTCCGGAACACCTGAATGCAAATTCGGTCTGAACGACAAACTGGTCATCGACAAGTCGCAACAAGGAGGTGGTGGAGATGCAGTTGAACTGGATGACTGTAGATTCCACCAGTGTGTCCGTCTCAACGAATTCGACGCAGCACGAACCATCAGTTTCATTCCACCCGACGGCGAGTTCGAGCTGATGAAGTACCGCTCAACATCGAATGTGAAGCTCCCACTGCGAGTGATTCCGACGGTGACGGAAGTTGGTACTACCCAGGTCACCTACGATATCATAATCAAAACAAACTTCAACAATAAGCTGGCTGCCACCAACGTCGTACTTCGCATACCCACTCCCCTGAACACGACGAACGTTGACTGTAAAGTGGCCAATGGAAAGGCAAAATATGCTCCATCAGAGAACGTCGTGGTGTGGAAGTAAGATCGTTCTTCCCTTCCCCTTGATGCCATTAACTTTCGGTCCAGGATCCCGAGAATTCAGGGCGGTCAAGAATGCACCTTCTCCGCGTTAGCAACCTTAACGACGAGCGTGACCAATCGACAGGTTTGGGCACGACCCCCGATCGACGTCGACTTCCAGGTGCTCATGTTCACGTCGTCCGGGTTGATTGTCCGCTTCTTGAAAGTATTTGAAAAGAGCAACTACCAGAGCGTCAAGTGGGTCAGATACCTCACCAAGGCTAGCGGAGGATACCAGATCCGGGTGAGTGTTGCTCTTCGGCGTCAAATTGCTGGATCTAACGGTCAACTCTCCGCGCCAGTTTTGAGTTCGTCTTGGATTTATCTAGCTATAGCATTCTCGTTTCGTGGCCCTACTTACCGGTGGATACTGTACATTAGTTTACGTCCATAATACAATACTCGAGTCCTCTGTGAGCATCATAGATCCCCATTGAGGTGGAAGAAAACCGCCCAAAATGGGTAATAGCGCGACAGGGCCGCTTGCGCCCACTTCTCTCTCTTTCCTTCTACCACGACGACAGTGAATGTTCTGGAGGTAGTCTGGCAGCAGCCTCCTTGCAACGTCTCTGACTTTATGCCGCCAGATTTGGTTTCAACCAAGCTTCGTCTATCGACAGCCTTCTCGACAAGGACGATGTTGCTCTCGAAGCGCTGCTCGACGAGGACGACCTTTTGCAAGAATGCAAGGCCCAAAACACACGCCTAATAGAATATTTCGGCCGTGTCGACGTTCTGAAGAAGCTGCTGGGCTACGTGACGGGTCAGACGGAGAGCGAGGAGAAAGGGCGGTTCAAGTGCGTTTTCGAGCTTGTCTGAGCTTATCTGCAGGGTCTGACTAGCTCTAGGTATCCGTATATCGCGACAGAGGTCCTGTGCAGCGAGATATGGTCCATCGTCGAGACCTGTATGAGGGAGCAGGACCATCTTTTGGTGCCGTTCTGGGAGACGGTCCTCGACCGGCCGCCAGAGGAGATGAAGACCCAGATGATTATGGCCTCCCATTTCTCCAAGATCAACTCGACGTTCTTGACCAAGAA
This sequence comes from Candolleomyces eurysporus, assembly GCA_027579435.1. Taxonomy (NCBI): domain Eukaryota; kingdom Fungi; phylum Basidiomycota; class Agaricomycetes; order Agaricales; family Psathyrellaceae; genus Candolleomyces; species Candolleomyces eurysporus. Next base: position 121,391 of record JANBPK010000737.1, on the reverse strand, counting down.
ACCGGAGGAGACGATTGCGTTCATACAGGCGCAGCCGGAGGTGGTAGATCGAATTCTGCAGCACATCGAGACGTCGCCGTTTGTGGACCTCCTAGTGCGGATTATCCAACTCGACGAGCATGCAGCGGGGAGCGGGGTTCTGGAGGTGAGTCCTCGCCATATTCTCTCCTTTTCTCAACTAACATTCTCGCAGTGGTTATCATCTCAAAACTTTATTGGACGACTCATCGACCTATTGTCTCCTAACCATACAACCGAGGTGCACAGTATCGTGACGGACCTCATCAAGGGTATCATATCCATGGCTACACCCTCTCCAGCAGCCGGGATCACCGACGACTCCAGCGGTCCTGCCTCGAATCGTTTTGCTCGGGAACTCGCTAAAAGGGAGACGATTACCAAGCTGCTGTCGTTCATGCTCTGCGACTTTGACTCTGTGCCCAACCGGGACAACGCAACGTCGTCGGTTGTGCACGCAATAGCTGTCGTTATCGAACTCATACGCAAGAACAACTCCGACTACTTCGAACCTTACCTCTTCCACACCCTTCGGAACAGGCTGATCCATGTGCAACAGCAGGTTCACGCGCAGGGCGAAGATAGCCGGACAGCACTGGAAGAGACAATGAAGGAGATGGTGAATCGGATGGGCGTAGTACATTTAGGGCCGGTGCTGGAGCTGATGTGCGAGAACCTCCACCGCTTCCATGAACTCCTGAAAAAACCTCGTTCGCTGCAAGGACCTATTCAAACAACTGTCGGCGCAATAACACCTCTCACCCTAGAACGCTATCGGATCCTCGAACTCCTCGCAGAGCTTTTGCACTGCTCCAACATGTCTCTCTTGAATCGCCCCGCCGAGTATAGTCATCTCTATGATTCGGAAGGGCGGTTACAAGGCGGGTTATCCGCGCTAGAAGAACTCGCCTCCGTCATTGCCATGAACAATGCCAACGAGCGTGAGCAAGACAACCAAGACGACGACGACGACGAACCTGCACCCGTTTGCGACTTTCCTGTCCGCGCTCCCACTCAAGACTCGCCCTCGTTGGATTCGGACGACGAGATGGACGAACCGGGGAGCTCAGATGACGATGAAATGGAGGAAATCGCAATGTACGATGAACCTCAGGGACTCGATAATATTTTCTCCCCATCGTCGTCGATACCCAGTTCTCTCGGCTCGGCTCACCTACCCTCTTCCCCCTTCAATGCGGAAACCTCGAGTATCGATAGCAATAGTAGTGGAGGCAGTAGTAGCGGAACCGCTACTGGGACTTCCAGTAGTCCTCTTACCCCGGGTGAGAGACCCAGCCGAAGATTATCTGCTCGGTCGATACGGTCGATTGGTTCGAGAAGGAGCTCAAGACGGAGACATACGATGGATAATTCCGTGGAGATCAAACTGCCGATCGGTGAACAGCTCAAGAAGCAGTTTCTGGATATGAACCTGTTCGGGACTCTACTGGTGAGACTTGTCCTCTGCCTCGCCCCTCTAATTATCAGCAGCACAGCTGACTTTCTTTCTCCTCCCCTGGGCCTCATAGGACCTGTTTTTCGAGTTCCCCTGGAACAACTTCCTGCATAGTGCTGTCTACGATCTGATACACCAAGTCTTGACTGGGAATGTGGAAACCGGTCGGAATCGCGAACTGGCCATCTCTCTCTTCCGCGATGCGAAAATTATGCATAGGATCGTAGAAGGACAAGCTCGGAATGATAACGACACGTACGTTCCTCTTCTGCTCCGACTTCATCACGTATTAACAGCGACGCTTTTTGATACAGTGCCATGACAAAAGGCGGCAGACTAGGCTACATGGGCCACCTAACCCTCATTGCCGAAGACGTCATCACCGCCCTCGAACACTTCCCTCCAGAACTCCGCCTCCTCATCATCCAATACGCACCTGAAGACGAATGGGACCGCTACGTCACCGGACGGTACACCGAAACCAAAGCTAATGATACGAGGTTGCTCGGTGGTGGGAAACCGATCGTTGCTTCGAGGAATGTGTCGCAGTGGAAGGTCGATGAAGATGAGCTTACTTCCTCGGGAGGGGGTAACGGAGCAGGGGGAGCGGGAGCGGGATCGTCTTCAGGGGTGAAGTCGGAGTTTAGGAGGGTGACAGCTGGAGGCGGTGGTGAGGGAGGACCGAGGAATACCGCTCATTTTCTGCCTGAGTCGATTGAGGAAGAGGAAGAGGATGATGACGACGAAGATGAGGACAGTACGAGGGGTGCGCATGTAGGTGCAAGCCGTCCTCCTGCATTCTTTTACTGATGACCTTCTGCTGATCTAGTTCGCTCGGTATTTGGAGCAGGAAATGCACTCCTCCGCTGACCAGTTTAACTCATCCGACGATGACGACGACGACGATGACGAAGGGTGGTTGTCGCAATCGACTTTTGGATTGCGGGATCCGCCTGTGTCTGCGCTGCATCAAAATACGGAGAGAAGACCGTTGGGTACAAGTGGCTTTGACGTAGGTGTTCCATTCACCAGTTTTATCAAATACTTACCCTCTTTTGCCCCTGGTTCAGGATGCGTTCGATCCAGGTAGTAGTCTAGCTTCTGGCTCCAGTAATCTGAGAGTGTCCAACGACGACGAGGTGCGTCTCTCACCTCCGCTCCCCTCTCGCGCTCAACTAACATGCTTTTATCGTCCATGACGCAAATAGGACGACGACGGCTTCGGTCCCTTCTCCAACCCCGGTGGCGGCTCAGCCGCTTTCAACTTCTCATCTTCATCCCTCTCCGAAGACATGGACGATGCTTCGTTCGACAGTTTCGGCGACTTTGGTGATTTCCAAAGCGCTGATGAAACTTTCGCTTCTCCTACAACTTTCAGAGCTGCGACGGCGTCTTCGGGGTTCGGAAGCGGAGGAGGGATGGGGGAGAGTTGGACGACTGTTTTTGGGACGTCGCCTCCAAGTTTGACCTCAAATTCCAATGCAGCTAACGGTGGTGGGGGAAGGAGTAGTAGGACGAGTACGACTTCGGATTCGGCCGCTTCGTTGGATAGTCTTGATAGCGAGGCGTTTACGAGCATTAGTCCGCCTACGCCTACTAGTGGTCTCCATCTTCTTCCTGGAGAGAGTGGGAGTAGTAGTAGTTTGAAGAAGGTGTAGTAGTATTACATAGGGTCAATTAGCTGCTTTCCTTTTCCTTGTACGAGTAATGAACTTGATTGATTGTATGTAGTATCAGACCTCGCGGTATGTACATAGCGATGTAGATATTTATCTTGACGTCCTCGTCCATGGAGCCCCTTAGACTCTTTCAACGTCGTGTAGAGATATAGCTCGTGCAACTCGTGTAATATTTATTCACTCTAAATAACTGGCCTACCACAGCTTCCACTATCCCAATTCTCCGGACGTAGGTATGCAATAGGGCCCTCAGGAATTCAACCCGAATCCTCAATCACTCGCTCTGGAACTTGTACCCACCCTGTCGCTGTACAGCGTTGAACACGATCTTGGAGAGCTCTTTCCCTTCCGAGTCTGCCAAAGAGCACTCAACAAAGTCGCCTGCTTTGACCTCGCCAACACCGGGTGGGGTGCCTGTGAGGACGACGTCTCCTTCCTGAAGATCACATCACACCCGAATAAGGGAGAGGCGAGAGCCGGAGGTTGGGCCAGAGAGAGATCGAAAAAGTTGGATGCCGAGTGAGTGAGAGGGTAAATGAGCGAGCGAGAAACGGAGGGCAAGGAAGGCAAACAACGCACCTCCAGAGTCATTATAGAAGAAACATGTTCTATAAGCTGTGGGATCTTGAACATCATATCGGATGTAGGTCCGTCTTGCTTCGTCACGCCATTGATCTATAATTTCCAAGACGTCCGTAAGAAGCGATGGTCAAGGCAAGAGGGAGAGGGAATGCAGAAGGCGAAATGGAAAGGGCAAGGACAAGAGCAAAAGCGAATCGAAAGCGTACTTGGAGTTTGAGCCGGAGGTTGTCTGGGTCCGAAATTGCATCCTTGGGGATGAACGGCCTGTTTATATTTATATTATTGTTGAGGAAACAGAAAAAGACAAGAGAATACGCACCCAACGGGAGTAAACGTATCAAATCCTTTCGCTGAGCTCCAGGGTAAGCCTGCCTTTTTTACCTTGTCCTGGATGTTCCGTGCGGTCATGTCCACCGCCAAGGCTTGCCGAGTCGAAAAGTGGGTCGAATTAAGACATTATTTAAGTGAGGACAAGAGCAAACGGTGGACTTACTGTACCCTGAGATATGCGACTTGGCATCTGCTTGCGAGATGTCTCGACCCGTCTTGCCTATCACCACTCCAAGTTCGACTAAGAACGTGTGTATGGGTCAGCTGGTGAGTACACGAACAAGAAAGCAATTGTGACCTTCGTGGTGTGCTACGACACCTTGTGGAATTTCAACCTTGCCTCCAGACTCGACATAACTCGACGTAGGCTTCAGGAAGAAGAACGGTTCCTTGGGTACGGCATTCCCCAATTCCTTTGCATGTGCAGCGTAGTTACGCCCAATGGCTACAATCTACAACATATGGGTTTCTCCAATGTCAATACACATACTATGCCGGGGTTCAATTGTGCATACTCACCTTTTTACCGTTCCGGAGGAATGAAGACATGGCTGACGTCGTTGCGGGTGAGATCCAGGATACAGTGGTCCGACACCGCAAAGGCCGGAATGACCCAGCATGCCGTCACCGGATCGAACCCGACATCCATTTCCCCATCTCCATCAACAACGCCCAAGCTCAACTCGTTGAACTCGGTATTTATGAGATGAGAAGAACTGGCCGGCGTACTAGTCCGCAGTGGAACTCAAGACAAATACAAAGGCGAAGGCCCAAGAAATCCGAGAAGGGATGATAAAGCGGTCAAGTCAAGGCTCTCTTGGAACCCACAGCAAGCGTACCGTAAGCGATCCAGAAAAATTCAAATCAGCGTCTTGTTGACATGGCTATCCCTTAGTGTACACTTGGCTACGCTATCTAACCCAAAGGACTACCGATTCTCTTACAGCTGACACCAATGTCTTGTCCCCGCTGGGCTTTTCCTGTGTCATTGGCAACAAGCCGTAGCCAAGCCCGCGTCGGTCGAGACTTGGCGCACACATATAGTGTGGGACGTCTTGGGTTTGAATCCCCTACGAGAAGTTCTGGCTTGGCATGCCCGCTTTCTTGGTCGCCCAGACGTCCTTGGGTTCAACTATGATATAAAGGCTCAGGCAGAAGTTTCTCTTCCCCCCGTTCGACCCTCGACGACGTCCGTGATACGTACCGTGTCCTCTGGAACTGCAGCTGTGTCCCTCCCCCTTCCCCTCCTTGCTTTCCTGGCTGGCCCAAATACTCTTGGCAAGTCGTTTGTCAACATATATAGATCAACCCTCTATCCCCGAATGGCCGCTTCCTCAGAACTAGGGTGAGTGAGCAGAAGTTTAAGAAGAAAAGGACGCTACCGCGACTCGGGTCCATTTCCGAACTCTCTTCCGTCCCATTATCTCTCTCTTTGGCGTTTCGCTTTTTTCTTTCGCCCGCCCGTTACTGACGTTCTATGTCACTCAGTCCTAGTTCAGGACACCTGGGAACTGCTTGGGAAGCAGCGTTGGCAGCAATCTTTGGTGAGCTTTCTTATGCTTCTGAATCTATTCTCCGACTGACTCTGTCTATAATTGGTGCGGACAGTTGCTGTTTTCGCTGCAGTCGTTGGTGTGGTTTGGTTCCAAGTACGAAGACGGAGGAGACGGGAAGAGAGCGGCAACGGGCAAGCACAAGGGGACTTGGAACATGGAGTGAACAGCACCTCGAAGCAGGAAAGGAAGCACAGACACCACCGCCGTGATCATAAGCCGGCATCATCGACCTCGTCGAATTCACCACACCGGTCCCGGCGACATCGTGATAGTGGAAGCTCGAGAGAAAAGTCGGAAAACGAAAAGGAAAAACGGCCTTCATCTGCTGCTTCCTCGGAGGGTTCTTCCTGTAAAGAACCGTCAATATCAAAGGTGCGTTGCTCCTCCACTCCCACCTCCCCCACTTTCGCCTTCTCGTCTCCACCCCCTTCTTCCTCCTTCGTCTATTGGGGCTTTCTGTCTGACATGTTATCCGCCGTTGTAGCCTGAACGCTCGAAAACCTCAGACCATCTTCATGGGAAGGCCTCTCGTAACCACGACCCATACAACCTCAAACCGAAATCGGACTCCACGCACGATCGGAATCGGAATTCGAGATGATATTTTTATGATTAACTCTATTCTATCTTGTGAGTGATTCTTCCTGCGTTCTCGTGCATTGTGCTTGCCGCTGACGGACTGTTACAGAGACACGCCTCACCGCACGCATTTCTTGTACTATAGTCATTATTGTAACATACATCACCGGTCACCAGCCAGGTACCCCTTATACGCATACCCAACCCAACCCCGTCGTCGTCGATTCCGCCCTCCGAGTCCGCGTTTGCGATCGGGCTTGTGGCTCCTTTTCATTATTTTGCATCCATGCGCTCCCGAGTCGTCGATCGTTACTCCCCTTTCCTTTATCTGCCGTACTCTTCGTTCTCGTCATTCGTTGTACATACTCTCCACTTGCATTGGACGCTCTTGACATACCCCCCGCTACTTTTGGTCGTCTCTTCGGCGGCCTCATCTTTACAGTTTACCCGAACGGAATAGCAGTCTGATCATGGAATCTGGATATAACCACGGGTACCTCCTCTGAGTCCTCTCGACACAGCTCTCTACTGTCCAAGTGGCACGAGTACAGAGCCGTGTTCCAGTTGGCAAGCGCCAAAGTAGATCTAACGGAGCGCTCTAGGGAACAGCCAAGTGGTATGATTTGCCTCCCTCCTTTAAATAAGTCATGATCACGCGGGCCAGCGATATTTGCACATGTGTACGCGTTTTGATTTTCCGCTCCCAAGCGCTTGAGTCGCGCGCCTCTTTCATCTTGCTTTCTCTTTTGCTCTTACTCCTGGTCTTGCTCCAAGAACGGTTAATTTCATATATGCGCTAAAGGTTGGGATAGTGCGCTCAACTCGCTCTCTCTGTGGATGTTTTACACTCTCAATATCATCGCCTATGTCCAAGCGGGTATCTCTCAAGCTTTTTATTCCTCAAGATGGCAGCAGCGGCCAGATAAATAAAGATGCGCACAAACGCCGAGAATGTTAGCCGGTTATCTAAGATGTTTCTGAAAGCACATTTATTACTGAAAGAAAGCGATCAAGGCTAGAAACACCCTCACTGTTCGCATATACGCGATCAGGTAGCACAGAGCGTTCAGCTGGCTCCTTTTTTTKGGTTTTTTCTTTTTCTGTTTCTGTTTCTCATCACTCTCGTCCTCTGTCTTCTTCCTTCAAGATGGCAGCGGGCAGATTGATACCCAAGACGAATGCACTGCCAAGATCGCTGAGACATATACCAATCAAGGCCAGGATATTTATTATTCGTAAGGAGAATACGAAGCTCGCTGGGCATGTCTCGTCTGGCGAGACTTAATGAACCCCGACCGTCGCCCATGTGCACGATGCACGTTGCAAGTCGCCAGAACCCCTATAGAAGACGAGCCAGGTCTCGAATATTTGAAAAGTTTAATTCATCCTCATGCTTTCCTTCCAACATAGATCGACTCATCATCAGTCATAAGGTCAGCAACGGAGACTACTTTCAACATAAACGGATTCATTGAATGGTGAGTTGTTTATCCGGTCCAGATCTCTAAAATACCCAGCGCGAATCTAATCTGATAGTACGACGCCCAACCATACTAGCACACCAGGTGACCCTGCTCCAAGGCTGCCATTGTATACTGCCTTTCATCTGATGAGAACCGTATATCACCAGTGCTGAATTTATAGTGCACGGGCCCTTTACTTGAACCCCTAGAGTCGACACCTGAGCCAAGGGTAAGAGTCAAACTAACCTTGGTACTCAGGGTCTATCAGCACCCTAAGCCCTAGCCTCAGGCTCCAATTCATGATCATAAGCGTGTTTGACGAAACAGAATGGTAGACTGATCATTTTGGTATACGAGGACTCAAATGACCCTGACATGAGTAAAGAACCGGGCTCCAATTGGCAAGTGCCAAATTCCAATTTCGCGGCAGAGATGGAGCGGGATCAGGTGATTGTTGTTCGGCCGAGGAGCCGCCGAAAGGGAGGAATCGGCCGGTCTGGGCATCATCGAGTCATTGACCTGTGCATTTGAAAAAGTTGGCGGGCTTTACTGGTTGTTTTCTCCACCGACTTTCTCTCTCTTTCTCTCTCTCGGTTTCCCTTGGGTCCTCCCTCGCCCAGTCATGGCTATTCCAGCTTCAAAAATCCGTGTAAACGGCACCACAAAAGCGACGCTGTCGTTCGCCCGCGCAAAATCCACCAAGGCTGGATCGTCGGCAGCAGCGCCCTCCATCGTCGACGCCAAGTCGAGAGTCAGGGAGCATGCGAGGCATATCAGCAGGTCCACTGTGTCCAATGCGACCGCTGCACCCGCGGCGTAAGTCATCATCTCAGATACATACCCGCACGCACTGACCATGTGGTCCATGATAGACGCCCCGCACCGAGCTCGTTCAAGGTCCCAAATCCAGCCACAACAGGCGTCAAACTTCCATCGACCTCTACCCCTCTGAACGGCCCCGGACCCTCCCCAGATGCACCTCTGGACCACACCTTTGTCGGTCTCACCGGTGGTCAAATTTTCCATGAGATGATGCTTCGACACGGCGTAAAACACATCTTTGGGTACCCTGGTGGAGCTATTCTTCCGGTATTCGATGCCATCTACAAATCACCCCATTTCGATTTCGTCCTCCCGAGACACGAGCAGGGTGCAGGGCACATGGCTGAAGGCTACGCTCGTGTGTCCGGACTCCCTGGTGTCGTTCTCGTCACCTCCGGACCGGGTGCAACTAACGTTATCACCCCAATGCAAGACGCGCTCAGTGATGGCATACCCTTGGTCGTATTCTCTGGTCAGGTAGCCACCTCCGCCATTGGCTCCGATGCTTTCCAGGAGGCCGACGTCGTGGGCATCTCGAGAAGCTGCACCAAGTGGAACGTGATGGTCAAAGACATTGCTGAACTTCCCCGGAGAATCAACGAAGCCTTCAAGATCGCCACCTCAGGTCGTCCAGGACCCGTCCTCGTCGATTTGCCGAAAGACGTGACGGCGGGTGTGTTGACCACGCCCTTGCCCTACAGGGCCACCACCCCGGGAATCAACCTCGGGTTGCCGAACCATTTCTTGCAATCCCCCGAACCCCCCNGTAGAGATGCAGTGCATCGAGCAGGCTGCACAGCTCATCAACCAGGCTCAGCGTCCGGTGATCTACGCTGGGAATGGCGTGTTGTCGTCGCCTATGGGGCCCAAGTTCCTCGCTGAGCTCGCGGAGAATGGCAACATCCCCGTGTGCACTACCCTCCAGGGCCTCGGTGCCTTTGACGAGACGAGCGAGAAGAGTTTGCATATGCTCGGTATGCACGGTAGCGCCTATGCCAATCTGGCGATGCAGGGAGCCGATGTCATCATCGCGTTGGGAGCACGATTCGATGATCGTGTGACGGGCACGCTGTCCTCGTTTGCGCCTGGTGCCAAGGCAGCTGCGAGAGAGGGACGAGGAGGGATCATCCATTTCGAGATCCAGCCGAAGAATCTGAACAAGGTCGTGCAGGCGAATATTCCTATCCTTGGAGACGTTGTGGCCAATATGTCGGCTTTGGTACCCCTCATCAAGGCCACTCCTAGGAAGGAGTGGTTCGACACGATCAAGAAGTGGAAGAAGGACTATCCGTTCACCTTCGTGACGAGCGGCCCAGGCGAGAAGATGAAGCCGCAGGAGGTTGTGGAGGAGTTGGAGAAGCAGACGCAGGAGAAGAAGGATGAAGTTATCATTGCGACGGGTGTTGGACAGCATCAGATGTGGGCTGCTCAGCATTATCGATGGAAGCATCCTCGTTCGATGGTTACCTCTGGTGGCTTGGGTGTACGTTCGCTTTCTCCTTTTAGCGCAGCATAACTTGACTAACTATACCCCCTCTACAGACCATGGGCTTCGGTCTGCCTGCCGCCATCGGTGCCAAGGTCGCAGCTCCCAACAAGACGGTCGTCGATATTGACGGTGATGCTTCTTTCAGTATGACTGCCATGGAGCTAGCCACCGCCTCGCAATACGGCATCGGCGTCAAGGTCCTCATCTTGAACAACGAATTCCAGGGAATGGTGTTGCAATGGCAAGGTGCGTCATCATCTTCAGCCCTCTCGTGATCCCCGTGCTGATTTCGAACCCCTCGTCCAGATCTGTTCTATGAGAAGCGTTACTCGCACACCAGGATGACCAACCCCGACTTTGTGTTGCTCGCAAAGGCTATGGGCGTCCATGCGATCCGGTGTAACAGTGCTGAAGAGCTCCCCGCAAAGATGAAGGAGTTCTTGGAGTATGATAACTCGAAACCGGTGGTGATGGAGTGTATTGTGGAGAAGGATGAGCATGTGTTCCCTATGGTACGTTTTCCTCTTCCATTGCCGTTATGATTAGAGCGTGTTTGACTGATGGGTGTTTGATCGTTTAGGTCCCCGCCGGCAAAGCTCTCCATGAGCAGTTGCTCCATCCTTCGTTGTTGAGAAAATAGGGGGTGCTAGCTCAGGCACAACTCATGCGAAATCCATACCACTTCCACTTCCATCGGTTTCCATCGCACATACATACATACATACTAACCAACGGCATATTTTCCCTCCATTGATCTATCCATTGCATCGCTTCTGCTTCATTTTCTTGCTTCTCCAGACCCCTTGTACCCGATGACTTTTACATTGCTTTTCCTTCTTTTTTCCTTACGAAAATGTTTAGTGACCCGCTGCCCACACCACGCACCCTTGTCGTATTCCTCTCTTTTCTGCTCGCTCTACCTGTTATCGTTCTTTGATTTGGTACTAAAAACGACAAGCTTTTCTTCGTGGTCAAGCCTTCAGGGGTGCTTTGCTCCTGATCTCGATTGTTGTTGTTCATTTTATTTTATGATTATTGGGGACGAAAAGAATGAAAGAAACTGTAATTTTAGGGCTCGACCTTTTTTTTCTTGATAATCTGGAACAACTGAGTCGACCCGATCGTTTGTGCACCCCTAGAAATTTTACTTTGAAACAGGAACAGCCACGAGGAAGAGATTAAATACGCGGGCTCGTCCTTGGACACCTCAACTCACTCGCTCCTGTTATCTATACGCCATGAACCCTCTCCGACGTGCCCTCCAATCTCTCAAGACACATCAAGCTGGGCCCTGGCGCCTAGTTGTGTCTCCTGACCCGAATCGCTTTCCCGGTGGGCTTGGGGTAAGTCTGGACTGCGGACCTTAATGATACTTTTGCTCGCCGCTAACTTGACGTCGGTCGCTTTGCTGCTCTAGGCGCGCTTCCTCGCGAAAACGAGAGAGAATGGCACATGAAGCTAGACGCCAAATCTAATCTGGATGACTATGAGGAGAACGGCTTGTTGTTCTCGTGAGTCCTCGTCCCATCGCTTGAGTATCGTGTTCACTGTATTAATTCTATGCTAATGCTATGTGTCGCTTGTCAGTTACGCCTCGAACGATACCGCCAAGGGGTCCTCCTCAAAGGCCGGTCAGCCCATGGGTACGCCCTCAAATTAATGAAACTCCTATCTCTTTCTCTGACTGATGATTGCGACTCGGAATTGGACCTCCTAGCCACCGAGTGGGTCCGGATCGTCGGCGACGGGTCTCGCAAGACCGCTGATGGACGTACCATCAACGACCTCCTCAGAGAGGAGCTCCGAAACTTTCCTTCGTATCCCTTGCATGATGCTAGAAGTGCGGAAAAGGTCGCGGAGGATATGGAAAAGCGGCTCGGAGAGATTGCGCGATTTGAACGGGTTGAGGATATTCCCTCGCCTTCGCCCAAGTAATAAAGGGGCGTCTTTGGACTAGGGTGGTGTGAAGGAGCCGGGGGACAAGGAGGGTTGACTCGCTTTTGGTCGATGCTGAGTTATGTACGAAGAGCTTTGACCCTCTCTGCCTTTAACATACATAGTCCTAGTTCTTGATTATCGCTTGTTAATATCATTCGCCAAGAACCACCCACTTCATAATACTTCTCTCGACAAAGATGGGCTTAGCATGCACCTGAAGCTCCGAAGGGAAAGGGTGCGACTGGGTTAGACTATATTGTGCAGATGGTGGTGACCTATATTGCAGTACTTTCGTGTCATTCTACGCAATTCTCCTTCTCCGAGTACCGTGATATGCCCGCTACTTTAGTAGCGGGTCTTTAGTACCCCCCCCCCCTCCTTGTGCTTAATCAGCATTTTTTTCACTTTACCTAGTAACTCATTCCCACATTTTCAGCATCCACATCCACCTCTATGTGCAAATAAACATCAACATATCCTTTCTACCTGTCTATCCATCGACCTAGAAATTACACATATTCCCAAAATAATAAAAGCTGGCCTGTTCTCGTCGCTACCTTTCCGGCGGAATAACGATCAAGGGACCAACGTGTTCACCCACGCTAACCTCGACGTGACCAGCCGGATCGACACGCCCTTTTGACGCTGTTCAACACGCTAGTCATCAGGAAACCTACAAAATACTTTCGCTCTTTCTGAGACTTTTGCGCTTTTTTGGTCCATTCCCCCGCCAAATTTGGCTTAGCTTTTTGCCAAAAATAGCGTCAACTTGTCGACTCTTGACTTTTCAGCTTTTTTTCGGCTTGAGGGCGTGTGAGAGCGCTTGAAAAAGTACCAAAAGAAAATGTTACGTTTACTGATGCTACTTTACCCCTTACTTTCAGAGTGGTGTACTACATTACAAACTACGTAGCAAAGAAAGCGTTGGCTGCTGTTCCACAGGTGCTGAATGGAGATGTTTTGCCAAAGCGAATGGCTAGGCAAGAGGGGGAGGTAGAAGAGGAAGACATTTGATTCATGGCGTACGATGATACAAGTGATTGATGTTTTTTTTCTTCTTACTTTCTAACATCCGTGGATTCATAGTAGATGTGGTAACCATGCTTTCTGATATTTCATTATATATTTGAACGACCTCCCGATTCCAAGTAGCGGGCGTTGCGGCGCAGCCGGCTTCAAGGGTTATTTTGTAACCTTTTCTTGTCCTCGGGCTCATCGTAATGTGGTCTGGACGAATCTGAGCCTTCGGCCCTGCCCGGTCCGTCGGCAATTTAAGCGTGATGGAGGCAGCGGGTAGGCTCTCTGCAAAGGACCACATCCTGGGCGGTGATCCACAGTTGCCCTTGCTCCGAAATCTGGAATCTTGTGTTCAGTCAGGGGCATCACAGTCTTGCTGGGTTGAGGTGGCGAGAGGTTCAAGAAGGTAATTCACTTACCCAAATCGCAACAACCATTTTCGTTAATTTCTGATGGAAATTGCGCCTTAATTATCCGTCTACATACAGCTGTCGTCGCTGAAAAACAGATCCGTTTCGGTGCTGTAGTAAACAATGCGTGATCAGCAGGATGATGTCGTGCTGCGAGCACTCCCATTCTCGAAGCTGAAAGACGGGGCTTTGCTTCAGTGCTTGGCTTCCTTACGTTCCAACAACTCCCTCAATACCGACCTCGTTAGAGAGCCAAGAGATGATCCCGCGCACTACCCAAGGCCACGATACACACGTGCGCGTGAGTAGCTACCAGTGTTATATCCTGAAGACTCATTATCCATGGTTTTTCAGGCAATTACCTTCGGGGTATCGTGTTGCGGAAGTTGAGATTGGGAGTCAAAGCTCGGTTCCCCGTCGTGACACCGACTCTTTTCCACAGACTGTTAAACTTGCCTTTTGAACTCTGCTTTGAGGTACGCGTAGATTGTGCTTCTTTTTTCCCTTTCCCTTTCTTCCACCCAACGTAGTCTCCCATTGACCGACCCGGACCCATGTTGTACTCCCCAGGTGTTTTCTCACTTGCACCCGCTCGACTTGTACCACCTTTCCTTGGCTAACAAGGCGCTCCGTCGCTTGATATCAAGTCCTGCCGCAGCCGATGTCTGGAACCAAAGTTTCGTCCAACACCGTGAGAGCCTGCCCAACTGTCCACCAGGGGTTTCAGGACCAATGTGGGCGGCTTTTCTCTTCGGACCGACTATCTGCAAGGTGTGGATAATTTCTTGCGATGTCGCTAATGTGCCAAATAAATCACGGTCGATATAGCGGTGCGGAAGTCCTTGGGCAAATCTTCACTTTGGTATTTCGATGAAGCTCTGTAAAAACTGTAGCGTAAGTTTTTACGATGCCTCAAATGACTTAGGTGCGTATTTATCCACCCGCTTCTCTATCTAGGTACGGGTTCTCATTGATGAGGATTACGTATGGGAAATGTGCGAGGAACATGAACACTTCGTTGATCCAGAGGAGGTTCTTCCATTATGCCACCGATCTCGGGGCAGCAGTAAGTCAAAGGCTTGCTCACCGACATCGGCTCGAGTATGATGCTTTATTACAGGTGTTTACTTCATGCGACACAAACGGGAGTTGGCGTACGTCATTTTCGCCAAGGAGGATGTACTCGGCGCAATCCGTCTCGCGTGTTTTGCGTGCAGCAATGTCGACAATCAAACGTCCCCCCAACAATGGCTGTCGATGAAAAACCAAAGGATTTCGGACGTCGAATCTCGGAATAAGGTTCGAATCCTTCAGCGACTGTTTCTCAGTGTCCATCGAAGCTCATCGTTTCTTAGCACACGATCGGGTGTAAGACTTGGCTAGACGGCATTTTCCAAGATAACAAAATGTTCGAAATGCGCTGGTATGCCAAAAGGTGCGGGATATATCCTCGTTTTTGTTGAAACATCTCCGTTAAGGTTTTTGCCCAAAGGATCGAAAAGCACTATTTGAAGATAGGCCATGATCAACCTGAGATCGACTCCGTGCGTCCCGAAACCGACGCGAACCAAATACTCAGTATGCGTCATATGCGGGGACTTTCGCGGCATGGTATGTGTGGCAATTTCATTATGTACAGGATGCTCATGAATTACTGGTCAAGACCTTCGAGATTATCTGGAGTGGCTGAATACACGCATGCCGATCATCAGGCGACTCAGACTACGAGAGGAGCGTCTGTCTCTGATCAGAGCCACTTACCAGCGTTACAAGTGCGACCTCCCATCTTCCGAGTGGAAGTATTGGCCCCATGATATCTGGTGGGACGATCTGCCAGTGTTCCGCCCCTTTTTCGAAGATCTTGCGAACCTCAACAGGCCTGACGACGGCTTCACGCCTGCAATAATTCTGGCAAACTTACCCTCTGTTTTGGATGATCGGCGTGAAGAAATGCTTCCCGAACTACGCTGGGGCATCGTGCAGGCGTTCGGTGGAGAGGAGAGTCAGCTTCCAGATGACGTTCTCGATCTTGCGGTGTCCGTATTTTTTTTGCAATCTTTCCTTCATGTGTACAGCGCCAAATAATTCTGGTATGTACTCCGGCTCGGACGCCATCCTCACGCACGCCGCACGGCTAGACCACGGTGAGTACTCGATGATGCCGTCTAAAGGGGGCCGTGAAGCCGTTCTTTCCATCCTCCAATGCTTGAAGTTGGATCCCCAAACTACCACTGCGAAAGAACTAGATGAGTTAAACGCTCGCTTTTTCTGCGCTGCTCACGAAGGGCAGGACCACTCTTGCAGCCACCGAGGGAGACGAAAAGCTTTGACCTGGAGAGAATGCGTACGTACTCCTTCCGCGATTATATCTTGAGCGCTTTAACCGAACATGCACGTCGACAGATTAACCATGCAACTGAAAATGGTGACCACGGTGTTTTGCCCCCTGGTTTCAATCGCCGGTGGCACGTTCTCACTGAGTATGCAACACAAATTGTACGTGCCCGTGAACCTCAATGGCCAAAGCTCGACGATGCAGTATGGGGATGCACACATTGCGGAGAACATTCAAGCACTGCGGTAACATGGTCTGCGGCTGAACTGCACATTATCGAAAGGTGCGTACCACTCCTCGGTAGACCCGGCTCATAGTCATTTAAATAAATAATACCGCGCTTCTTTCACAGGCACGGGATATCGTCCCCAAAGCGTGACCGTGATATCATCCACCTGGCCAACCACCTTACAACGGAACGCGAACCTGTGGCCTATCCGTTCAATTACAACGCGTCCATCTGTCTTATCTGTCTCCGTGGAAATTCGAGCTCGATTGCTGCTTTCCATGTGTACAAACAACTACAACGGCATTTGCGAATAAGGTGAGGTGTTTTTCACTCTCTCGCTCTCTCATATACATATTCTAACGTGTTTAAATCGATCGTCTAGCCATGGCGTGACTAAACCCGTGAAGGGTCGAAGCTGGGATTTGGTTAAAGCATACGAGAACCTTACTGAACTTGAAGGAAGCGCCTTAGAAGCGCCGGCTGAGGAAGGTAGTTCCACCAGTCAAAACGTCGAATAGGAGCTTCCGGATCGAAACTGTTCTGTAAATGTGTCCAGTGCTTGTAGAAAAACAAAGAATTATTTTGCCGCCAAATCAGGTCGGTACCGACACCTTATCGAAGTCTCTCTAAAAATGCAGTGCAGCAATGGAAACAATGGTCTGTATGTACTTGTGTTACGGAAGAAAGCGCAGGATGTACAATAGTAGAGGTTTCGGTGATAAAATCATGTGCAGGTAAGCACTGTACATGTAGTAGCAATGAGCAACGTGATATAGATATAGAGAGAGCGAGCGAGCAAGAATCGAGAGAAAGATACGAGACGACACGAGATTGGTACCGCTGGAAGTCAGAAAGAAGCAAGCGAGGTGCAGAAATAAGGAGAGTGCATATAAACGACTTGTTAATAAGTAGAATAGGCAAAGAAGCACCGGAGGTAAAAAAGTAGATGAAAGAGCTAGAGAGGAACAGCAGGGCCAATGGAAGAACCTCGATTATATCGGGTATAGAATAACGATTTCAATATTTGATTTATGAAGTGAAACGGTCGGACGTGAGCATAGACCACCAACAGAATCTCCGCCAACAGAACAAAGGAAGATAAGCAAACCATCCAGGTAAAACAAGAAACGGGGAGGGGAAAACGAAGAGAAGAGAATTGGGTCAAGCACAAGTTTCGACAAAAAACCACGTCGTGCCCCTCAACGAGGCAACGGCGTCTTCTGACTCTTCGGAGTAACAGAAGGACGAGACGACCCCGCCAAATGAATGGCCGAATTCAACAATCCCGAGTCAAACGACGGCGCAACGCTATTCGGAGCAGCGTTCGTGGTCAATTCCCCGAAACTCGCATACGCACTGACAGCCCTCCCGGTATTCACCGCTGGTGTGCTCGATGGCACAGCCGGGAACGCATCGAATATGTCGTTCTCAAACAGCGGGGAGGGTAAAGTGGACGAAAGCGACGAGACCGACATCCATGAGGTTGGTCGGTCTTTGGTGTCGGACGGTATGTTCATCGATCCATAACCGAGATAGTCGGGAGATTTGAGGGGGCCAGGAGAGGAAAGCGTTGATTTGGGGCTGGTGGCACCAACGGTAGACGGAGACTCTACAGTCGGCCTAGGGATCGGGGCCTCCAAAGACGTTATTCTGGCAGACGATGCGGGTGGCTCGCCCATGGAAGGGGGAAGCATCGATCCGAAACCAAAGTAATCTGGGGATTTGAGAGGGCCAGGCGAAGAAAACACTGAATCTGGGCTGTGGGCCTGAAGCTCATTCTCCCGAGCCACGGAAGGTAAAGGTGGGATGTTCATCGGAGGCGGAGGATTTTTCGACCCTCTGAGACTTTTCATAGACATCGACTTGCGAGGATTTCGGGCTTCAAATTCGGGGGAGGGAGGCATGACGGACAAGGAGTCAGGAAGAGGTGGAAGAGTAAACATCGAATGCGTTTTGTGAGAGTGATCTGTGGGGTAAAGCGTTCAGTCAGTTTACAATGCAGTAATATTCAATCGCAATTAGTGAAACCTACCAGAACCACCGCTATGCGTACTTGCACCAGACTTTGTCCTCGACCTCGAAAACATCTTCTCAGCCAACGACGTAGCTCGTCCAATTCCGCCAGACTTCTTGGGAGACAATGAAGGGAACTCCCTCTCATTCTTCGATTGCCCAAACTCGTCCACGCTCGAGTCTTCGGAATGCGAGGTGTCCATGCTTGGCCGCCCAACGATAACGGACTTGACGCTTCCAAGTCTACGGAATGTAGAGAAACGTGACTTCGAAGATGCGATAGAAGGAGCCTTTGAATGATGAGGCACTTCTGGAACCGAGGGCGGGACCTCTGAAAGGTCAGGCAAACTTGGAATATGAGATACCCTCTCTCTCTCTCGCATGCTACCATGGTTGGTTTCCCCAGAATTAGCATGGGCATCGATATCCGAAGTAGACGCTTCCTTGCGATGTTGGTTGCGCGCCTTCGAGAGGGGGATGAGGAAGGTATGTCGAAGTTTGTTGACAGGGGGNATCCTCCTTCTGCTGTTGCTTGAGCTGAGCTTCAAGGGCTGCATTCCGCTTCCTAGCCTCTTCATCCGCTGCTTTTCGCTCAGCAGCAAGTGCAGCAAGCCTCTGCTTCTCCCTCTGCCTCCTCTCAGCTTCGTTCCGTTCGCGAACCTCAAGCTCGGTAGGAAGCTCCCCCTTTTCGACCATGGTTTCCAAGATGACAGCGCTTTGGATCAGAGAAGCAAGTTCGCCGGTAGCAGGAGTTGGCGGTGCAATCAGCGTCATCCGTTTCTTCTTCCTGTCCTCGCGACCCTTCATTTCCCGATTGGTTGGAGTTTGAGGAACGAGACTGGTGGGGTGAGGGGCCGTCTCTCTAACCTTCCCGTGAACGACTGCAGAGAAGGTTACAGGACGAACCGGAGCAGTAGTCTCGGGTTCTTGTTCCTGTGCAGATGGTAACTCCACAGCCTTCTTCGGTTCTTCCTCGTCGTTGTCGTCAGCTTTCTTTTCTTCCTCTGTTGGTGTGGGAGGGAAGTAAACGAGATCAGACTTTCTGGGCAAAGTGGCGGTACTGGGTGGAAGGAAGACGATGTTGCCACGACTGGTAGCTGGGGTGACACGTTCAGCGAGTGAGATGTCGATCATGCTGAACGGTCTGGGGGAGATGAGTGAATCACTGCCCAGAGAAGACCCTGAGAACACGCTGGAGACTCCGGTCGGGAGTGGCGAAAGCGTGTCGCCTGGGTTTGCTGTGGTAGGGGTAGCATTGCCGTCGGGTTCGGGGGTCTTCTGCTGAGGAGCGGGGGTAGTAGCTTCCAACTTCTCGACGTTGAGAGTGAGGTCTTTGTTGTTGCGGTTCTTCGACTTTTCCGGCTCGACTGGGGGCTCTGCGGGTTCCGCGGGTGCAACCAGTGCAGCAGCAACTGGAGGAGGCTCGCTGAGGGTTGGGGATTCGACAACGATGGTGGGAGCTGCCGGGGGCAGTATTTCTGGAGCTTGAGTTTCAGCAGCTGGGATTGGGGGAGTTTCAACAACAATTGTGGGTYGCCGGTTTGGCGTCTGCGACAGGCTCTGGAGGACTTGTGGATGCCCTCGCTACAAACGGTGTTGGTGTAGTGGCGTCGTTGATATTCTCCGGTGTACCACCCCTCTCCGCAGCCTTCTTCGCCGCCTCGAGAACCTGCGAGAACGGTGCTGCCCTTTTGATAGGCTCTTTCAGGCCCGAAGGCACTCCCTCTGACGTGGTTGACAGTGTCGGCGACCCCTCCGGCGCTTCCAGGGACTCTGGCGGAAACGTCAACGTGGGCGACGTCAAAGGCGTATAGTCACCTTCATCGTCGACGTCGGTGATGACACTACTGAGAGAAAACGAGCGTGGTTTCTCGACGTCGTTCGTGTCATAAAACCCAATCGACGACCCCGAGCGACTCGGTGGGGTGCTCGTCGAGCCCGGACCGCTCACCATACGCACAGGTTGAGGAATCCGGTTGCCATAGAGCTCCCCGTTCCTCCTAATCTGCGCCTCTGGTGGTGGTGGTGCACCCAGCCCAAACCTGCCCCTTGGAACGGGGACCCCTCCCTTCTTTTCGAACTTTGAAATCTTGTCTCGCAGGCCAGCCGTTGGAGGAGCTGCATTCGGGTTGGGAGACGTCGACCGCTGACCGTTCGCTGCATTCTTCTGCTCTAAGGCGGCGATTCTCTCTTTCAAACTGGTCACTGGGGCTGCTGGCTTCGTCGTCGACCTGTTGGCCGGTTTGTGTCATGGTTTTGACTTCAATTTATAGTCCAACTTACATTATAATGAATCCTACGCCGTCCTGCGACCGTAGCAAAACGAAAGGCGTATTCAAAGGAGAGGAAATGGAGCAAGGTCAATGCTGATCACGGTATTCAGCCTGGGCTCAGCCCACCGTTATTTGGCAGCCATCAATCATCCCATCAAATATCAAATACTCCTGCCATTCTTGCAAGAACGGATTATGCTGGCGGAATTAGGGTGTCTCAGACTCAAAAAAAGGACCCGGAAATTTAACGAGAATGCTATTCACAAAGGTGACATTCAATCGGTATCCTTTGCGTCGCCAAAGCCCCCTCCTTTCGACGACCAGTAGTCTCTGTTTCGCTCAGCATCCCTCGGACTCTTTGCTGCGGACCGGGAGCGAGTTTTGGAGGGCGGGATCACGACCTCATCCTCATCATCTTCCTCGTCATCGTCGCTGGTATATTCTCCACCTTCACCTTCATCGTCATCGTCGGCGACAAAGACAGTGTGGTGATCATGCCGAGTGCCAGTTTTCTGTCGCTTCCGGCGAGGCTGTCCAATATTGTAGCGTCCGTCTTCATCTTCATGTCCACCATCATCCCGAAGGCTAGAATTGTGCACGTCACTGTCAGAGTCGTCTGCCTCATTCCAGGCCACATCGGCTCCTGAGCTTTTGATCGTTGCAGAGCGACCGGAGTCGGGGCTTTNCAACGACGACACGTTTGGGTTTCATTCCGAGAATTCTGTGGAGCGTCCGCTGATCATAAAGCTCTTGTACGAGACGCCGATGGTTGATAGTCTTGTCGATCATATTAGCACGGCGCTTGCATAAGTTTTTTTATTAAAAAAAAANCATACCTCTTGGGTGACACCCATCACGGTTGACAGGATTGACAAGTCTTCCGGGTCGTAATGATCCCTTAGACGAACAGAACGACCACTTCTCCGGGAGTGCAGCATACCTGCCCGTATGTAAGCCGTGGAGGTCAAGATGCTATATGCTCCTGCAAAGGCCGTTTTGACCTTGTGGAAGTGGAAGGAGCCCTTGGAGATATCGTTGGCTAAAACTCCGTCAGAGCGAGGTCATACAGAAAGCTAGACGCTCACATGAGTCAGCAGGATCCTCGACGGAAAGCAGGCTCCTCCTGCTGTAGTCGTACCATCCCCGCTGCCGCTTGTTGAAATAGGTGCCTCCATCCCGTAACGAAATGCCAACCTCATCATAGTTGAAGTAACACCCGTACAGCTCGAAGAACTCCATGATCAGCACGCCGAGATTTTCCTCCGGGTCAATCTCCCCGTTCCGGACTTTGGGATGCATCTGGAGGAAGCTGACCGCCAAACACACAATGCTATAGCTGCCCAATCCGCCCGTGTACACCTCGTTCATACTTCGCTGGGCAAGGAACGCCTTGGTGATCATGATGATACTCCGAAGGGCTATACTAGTCGACCGCCCAGGATGGAGGTCATTGAGGAATCCGTTGATGATTTTGCCGGCAAGCAGCCCATTGGACTGGTTAACGCTGATGTCGACGTTGAAACGGCCGTGGGTGGTGACGAACTTGACGATGGGTACCTTCGCTTTCGCGATGATGCTCACACGCGACGTCACCCCTCCTCGCTTCAGCGTGTTCGCAAGAGAGTGAAGAACAGCCACTTTATCGCTATAAGCCATGGAGTCTGAAAGAATAACGAGGTCTATGTCCCTGTAAATCTTCATCAAACAAAGAACGCGGTACGGAAGATAGGACCACGAACCCCAATGGGAGATAGAGCTTCGTCTCGTAGCTTCCGAATGGCAGAATCTTTGCATCGGGGAAATTTGACCGGATTGCATTCGAAATTTGCGTAACGATCATTCCGCGAATTTCGTCCTCGACAGGTGAAGGAGATATCCAACTGGTGAATGCCTCGACTTCTCGATGCAACCTAAGAGCTTGAGTGAGGACTATATCGCCCAATCCAAGGATATACGCACATTTCAGCAACATTTTTACACCTATCCCAATCTATACCAGAGACCCAGGGCGCCTTCTTCGATGGATATGGGTCGGGTCGTTGTTGCTTCGAGGAAAGAAGGTCGTCATATGCAAATACCATTTCGTATTGCTTCGAGGAACCTACTCGTTTTCCCTTGTCCCAATCTCGGGCATGGCTTCGAGAGGAGTCATCGCGGCGTCTACGGTCATCGTCATCGTCTCGTCTTCTTCGTCGTTCGCCGCGTTCCTCCGGCTCTGCAACATGGCTCGATACTCCAAGACCGCCATCAGAATCTCGCGCCTTGCCCTTCCCTTTCGCGTCAACTTGCAAGTTGGTCCCTCCATCGTCGTCGGATGGGTCAGAGAAGTCGAATGCAATGTAGTCTTCGCCATCAAACCCCTTCACGCCGGCTGGTTCCTCGACTCTGCTCGTTGAGGGTTTCGGGGTGGAGGTGCCACTTGCTGAGGCCGGAGTCGCTGCACCAGAGCGCTTCTTGCGACGCTTAGCCTTCTTGTTGTTATCGCTGGGCCGCTTTTCGGACATGTTTCGAGTTCCTCGTCGTTGTCGTCGCCGTCCTTGAGCGGAATGAGTGATAGGCCGGGCGTCAATTGGTGGAAAAGTGGTGTTTGTACCTTGCCGAGAGCCAAATAAAACATGCCGAATCTGAGCGCTCGGCCGGCCGATAGGCGCCGTCTACTATGAACGTAGCACGCTTCAAGTCTCTCAGTTTCCCAGATCTTTTCTGCCCAAAAAGGTATCCTATTGACACGAAATCCCAAAGATTCTATTCTCCAATTTACAATGGTACAGGGAAACAACATCCACCCGAGAAAAGCTTGAGGATAATCTACAATCCTCATGGAATATGTACAGACAAGTGTGAGCGGTGAGATAGATAGATGGTTAAATATGTATGTTTTTTTGTTTTGACGGAAAAGGGACTCCAGTACTGACTACAAGGCGTGCCCTTTCTCGACCGAATCCATATCAGAATCCCCTTGGCTTCTCTGAATCTCGCTAGCAATGAGTAAGCCGTTGTGACAGAAATCCCTACGCCAGACTCACAGTTTGACGGCCAATGGGAACGCCGTCGACGTCTATGTCGACAACCTTTGTGACCGCGATTGGGGAGACCGAATCATGATGGTCACGATGTTTATAGTCCCCAAGAGCGATATCATTGGAGCTCATGTGCTGGGATGGATAGCCTTGCGAGACGTTAAGGCGTGCGTTGTGACGGTTCGAAAAGCCGGACAGCCCTTCAGTGATCCTTTGACCCTTTGAGCTCGACGAAGGTCCGGTGGAATGGTCTTTCGAGAACGCGTCGTAGGCGGTGAAGACGTTGCGGAAAACGGTTGTGGCGGCGATGACCGAGACAACCAGGGCGAATGGAAGGCATAGGATATTCATGACAGGGTTTAGCTGGAGAGCGGCAAAGATCATCTGGATGAGGTTTGCGGTGAAGGCGGCAGTGAAGTATCCCTACATCGGTCCGGTGAGAATGAGCAACTGATCAGATAAGCTAATCGAGAAACTACCCACAATACCATCCCGGAGAAGTAGCTTTGCCAAAGAGCTGCCTCTTTGTCCAGTGCCTAGCCTATACGTGCAGAGCAGCAAAATAATGAAGTCGAACGCCATAGCTGAAGAAGTAGTATAAATCTATCGGATCTCAGCGAATGGCTCGGAAAACGTACTATACGCAAACACGGCGACGAGAAGCGGTTGAGGTGCGGTCGAGATAACTGCGCACACATTACGCTGCGGGTTCCACTGTGACCTGGAATACCGGAAGGCTGATATTTGTTAAAAATAGTAAAAAGCCACGGCAAATGTTAGACTCACTTTGAACCCAGACGGCAACCTGACCGAGGAACATCACTCCAAGTGGAGCGCTGACTTTGATGTCCCTGTGCCATACAGCTGTGGTTCGTAAGACAAGAATCAACGAGGACCCGCAAGTTCCAATGGCGTCGCTGACTGTGCCGACAAGCCTCAGTGAGAGAGAGGCAAGAATAGTGACCTGAGGGAACGTACTCTTAGAAATCCAAGTCACACCCTGGCAAGGAATCTCGCTAATGGCGTTCAAATTGACTGCCATCGAGAAGATGTGGAGCAACATGCAGATCCTGCAGACGAAATAGAGAACCTGACAACGATCCCGTTAGCCCAGAATGTCCTAGTCTATTGCTAAGCGTTGCGCTTCTTACCATAGGCCACCTCCAGGTTCGCTTCCCTCGGATAATGGAGATGTCAAAGGATAAGGATCGAAGCACATCCCAGGCAGCGACTCCACTCAGGACCAACACGAACGCCGCAAAGACTCCTACAGTACGCGATGATTAGAAGCGCTAACGACAAGGACGTAAATCCCGCGACTTACTGCTGTTGCGGCCGATCTCCTGTGGGTCCATCCAATTTTTAGCCATGGTTGTCGCAAACGACTGAAGGAAGAGGAAGTAAACAAGGACTTGGGCATCTCACGTCCTTTATTGGAGGTCTTTTTTTGCCCTGAGTTTGGTGACTTCCTAAAGCGCCACGAGGACAGTATCGATTCAGTCGGAGGCCGTCCTCATGAGATCGAATCTGAATGGTATCACGGAGTGACAGCGTGTTAGAGTACCAGGGACAGAAGAACCCTTAGAATTTAATCTGTACTTAGTCGTTCTGATGGAAATCAAGATAGGTCGGGTCGTCGAACGAATTCAACTAAATCCCGTTCTTGGATGTGTCTGGGACTCAGGGAACATTCAAAAGGAATTTTCGAATGGGGTCAAGGACGGGAGATGTGGGCCGAAGATTCTATCCAATCCCTGAAAATGCCTATCTATCTCAGTAGCTGTGCAGGGCCAACTCAGAGCCGAACATTCCGCTCTTCAAGTTGCCACATGGTCTGTTGCGTTCCAGATTCAGAAGAAAAAAAACTGTCACTTTGATTTGCGCTTCGGGAGAGATAGTTTAACAAAGAAGCAGTGGCGACTGCTCGGACTGGTCATGAGATCATCGTCTAGGCAATTGATCATGAGGAAAGAGCTAGGTAGAAATCCTTCGAGTCTGAGTCCAACGCCCGTCGAGTAGCCGGTGCGAAGATGCGTTTAATGCAAGAATTCTCTTTCTAGTTGCCCTTCGTTGTCGCCATCGTGCAGCCGAAATGTGAAAGTAGTTGTCTGGTTTTGCAAGGCCCTATCTCCCGTCAGGGCTTTGCCGGTTCTCTTGCGCGGATATCAGATCATGTCATCAATTCGCCAATCTAGGTTTGTCACTGTCAGTTCCTGCCAGACTGAATGCCAGTTCCTGGGTGGTTACGTACCCTACGGGAACCTTTACAGAAGGGCTTGCAGTCGGCCCAGTTTGAAGAGCTCTCTTGGTATTTTTTGTGTGCAACTCGTACAATTCATGGTGCTCGAAGTCGAACCGCCAAACCTACCCATCTGACGCGATTTGCACCAAATGATGCCATCTCAACCAAACCCTTTTACTTTCTCAACCGGGAAAGCTTCCGTTTATTGGACCCTGCAACAAAACGGCGGCGGCGGCGGCGACGGCGGGCGGTGGGATGACGCCAAGGGATACGCGGGTATTCAGTGGAAAGCGCGTTTCATTGCCTCCCAATAGTTTAGTGGTTCCAGACACTGCCTAGGCTCTCTTGTGGGTCCAAGTGGGGGTACTCACTATAGGCGCTTCTCCCTCCTGGTGGCCATGTCTTTGCTTGACACCATAGGACGATCAACGGGTCTAAAGAGGGTTGAACTTGGCTGTCAGGAACTTTCCCATCGAATCCCAGGTACCGGGAATAGTCCTATTTTCCAGGTCCGGGGCGCCGTTTGTTTGATTGATAGTTGGAGGTATGGCAACTGAAGAAGCACACTTATAATTCAGTAGATGCGTTCGTCTGGGAAATTAGCGCTGTGGCGTTTTCTGTTTCCTTCCCCGTTCACTCTATAACCAACTTCAGACGGCTCGTCTTCCCTCACAATGAAGACTTCAACAATCTTTTCTATCTTCGCATCCGTTTTCCTTTCCTCTATTTCTGTGGTTTACGCCGCTGAAGACGTCGCGACAGCATCCAACGTGACTGACGCGATCATCAGTAATGCTGAAGCTGGTATGCATGATCATTGCTGACTATGAAGAGTTTTTGACCCTTTTAAATCCATTAGATGGCATTGACCTCTTTGCGCTCGACCCTGCAATCCTCAACAGCGCCTTGTCGGAAATCAACTCAGTGTATGGCCAGGTGGAAGAAACTGCTGCCACGGAGCGTCGCCGAAGAAGCCTAGGGCATCTCATGGGTCGCCAGACCCCAGATCGGACTGACATTATTGATGTTCACAGTGAGTTATTCTCCAGTCATTACTCTTGTTTGCCTGACCTACAATATCGAATCTACCAGCTCACGCGGTGCCTGATTGGTACAAACAAATGGTTCCGACCACTGGAGGCAACCCCACCCCGACATGGACAATCGCTGACCATGTCACCTTCATGAACAATCAGGGCATCAACAAGGCTATCATCGCCATCTCCGCGCCTGGCGCAGGCGTATACCCCGGCCAAAAGGGACTGACTGTCGCGCTCGCGCGTTTCTTGAACGAGCAGGTCGCTGCTTATTGCCGCCTTTACTCTGGCCGACTTGGGTTCTACGCTGTCGTCCCTCTGCCATACACTCAAGAAGCTATCGCGGAGGCGAGATACGCCATCCAGAATTTGGGTGCCGTTGGCGTGGTTTTGCTTTCCAACCACGAGACCTATTATCTTGGACATCCCAGCTTCAAGCCTTTCTTCCAAGCGCTCAACGGGCTTGGCGGCCGCCAGATCGTCTATGTCCACCCGAACACACCTTACGTCAAATCTGGTAGCCAGCTCATTGAGGCCAACCCGACGACTTACCCTACTGGAAACATCGAGTTCTAGTAAGTCCTTTTCTCTGGGTATTGTACATTAGAGTGGCTAATAAACTATGCTCAACTTAAAGCTTCGAGACTGCCCGAACTCTTATGGACTTGACCCTCACCCAGACAATCCACAACTTCACCAACATCCACTATGTCATTCCCCACGGTATGTAGCCCCCGTTTTCATTCAGTGAATGGTGTAGGTTTTAATCCTCGACTAGTTGGTGGTGCTTTCCCTGCCGCGATTGACCGTATCCTCAAGTCAGCTCCTGCTATCTACGACTCGTCCCTTCAGATCTACTCCACTCGGTGAGGCCCAGTCCACTACCGTCTCAACGAACTACTCCTCATGGGCATTACCCTCTTCTACAGCTTCTGGTGGGACTCTGCTGGACCTACCTACTACCACCAGGTTGCCGGATTGCTCGGATATGGCATCCCCAAGAGCCAGCTGCTGTTCGGAACTGTGAGTTTATCCATCTTTCTCTTAACACGATTCAATTTTAACGCTGCTCTTTTAGGACTTCCCGTACGCGCCAATCTTCACCCAGGCTGGCTCCCTCGCAGCCGTCAAGGCATCCACTCTCTTCACTGCTGCAGAAAAGACTGCGATCTTCAAGGGCAACGCTGCCAACCTCTTTGGCTCCAAACTCCCTTGAGCGCATTGCGTACTGCCGTCGTAAACCGCATTACTTATCTCACCCTCATTCTTATTGCTTACTATACCAATATCTCTCGATTGCCATTTGCTGACCCTGTACTTAATACATCCTTACTATAGTGTACGTAGCGGTTGCTTTGGTGTATAATTCGATCCACCGTTTAGGTGGCCGTGTTTGTGGAACTATTCTGTTGAAGTGGTATGGTCGGGAGTCGCCAACCCCAAGAGGACATGATCCTCGGATTCTGGATGAATGACGCTATAAGGTTGGCCAAATTCCACTTTACCTTCCTGCACACCAGCACTTGCACTTGCGATTATCGGACGTCCAGCAGCATGATACCGTATTGGTTTTTGGGATTTAGCCGGGAAAGGCTAAAAGCCTGAAGGCTGAAGCATGAAACTTAACTTTGAGGAATGATACACAAGGATGAGGGCGAACGCCCACTGCACATACTGTGCTGCATAATCCTGACACTTATACGACGTTACGTGCATACGGTCCAGATCCCAAATATGTTAAATGTCCATTGAGACCAAGTCTATGAGATAAACGTGAGTGAGTAATTCGAGTCGCAAGTCCTTTTGTAAACATTCCGAACAAACAAAAAAAGTCGATAGATAGAGTAAACAGGATGACGAAGCCAAGCTAGCTAGGGTCAGGAGGGGATGGTTAAATAAACGGAGCCCTCGCTGCCACGATGTCCGCCTTCGGTAAGGAGATTGGAAGAGGACCTTGCGGTCGCTACCATCATCAGGAATAGCGGGGGCCTGCTCTCGCGGCGTTCGGACCTCACGAAGTCCTCCCCTCTTTCAATCTTGCTTTCACAGCGGGCGCCAGAGGCGCAAACGACGCCCCCGTTTCGAACGTCGCTTGCCGTGAAGCTGTAGCAGACCTAAAGCTTGGCGGAATAGAGCGGGGATAGTTGGCGAAAGGTGATTCTGGGAATCGGATGTTTGGGGAAGGAGGGGGTGAATTCGATAACATGAATTGCACGAACGAACGTGCTGAAGGGGGTCTCGGCCCTGGAGAAGGGGCAACTCTCAATTTGTTTCGTTTTCTTCTTCTTCTTCTGAAGAATAGGACAACAGCTACGCTGACGACGATACCGAGGAAGCTGACTCCCGCGATAATCCCAACAGCCAGATATCCAACCCAGTCTGGATTTCGGCCTGCGGCACCGAGCGCTGCAGTTGATGAGGGCAGCCGTCGACTTGTCGCCGATGTTGCTAGGGAGCTTGAGACCAGTGCTCCGGTAGGGTCAGGCAGAGGTGGAAAGAGCAGGTCGTCATACCTACCACGCTGGACTGATTAACGAGAGGCTTCAAGACAGTCAAATGAGGACCACTCACGTATAAATCGCATAGTCAAAGCTGACGAAAAGAGGCTGAACGGAGCCAGCCACCGTCATGCTGAGAGTGTGAATTCTGTGCCCCAAATCAGTCTGAGAAAAGGCGAGTTGTTGATAGAGGAAGGCATCCCGGATGTTGGGATTTGGTAGGTCATGTCTGAAAAGGACAGGCAGTCCATCGTCAAGAATAAAATTTGCTTCCAAGGACGTGTTCAGACCGGCATTTCCGCAGTCGACGTTGTTTGCGATTGTCAGAAACATGTACACGGCGGTGCCTGTGAATAACCGAAACCAACGAGGCCAAATTGGTTTTTATCATCGGTAGAATTGCATAGAAAAATGACAGAAGGACGTACCTGTGAATTGAAACTCTGCGAGAAGAGGCTCAGAGCTGTTGGTATATGTCGCAGCCGTAAACGTCTGTTGAAATGCGCCATCGACGGTAGGCTGAGCATTACAGCTAGGCCATATTCCCTCCCGATTCCAAACCCCTTCTGTACTCGGTAAGAAGATAGGCAATGCCCCCGTCAAGGAGTCCCCAAAAAAGTCGTCGATCGTCGCGTTACGGAGGGCTCCCAGTACCTCGAGCGCATGACAGCAAAAGAGGATTGTAAGATAGAGAAGACGCAAGAAAGACAAGGCCGACCAGGGGTTCAGATAAGGTGGCCTCATCCTTATGATCAAGCTCCAGGTTTTTCAGCACGTCCCCGCCGTTCCACGGCTGCGAACTAATACCTGCTGCCAGAGTCCGGGCCAGCCACGGAGGATCGTAAGACTGGGGTCCAGGTTCAACGAAGAGGGGGAGGTAATCACAGCGACCATTTACGTTGGTTATATGACTTCTGAGACCTGAGGAGCTGGCTTTGCCCAGGCATAGCCCACAATCTCTGAGATGGCAGCGGTTCGCACCTACGACGAGACCTCCTTTATCATAGATGAATAACGTATGTTATGATCAGTGTCGCTGGCAGCTTTCTATGATGGACTCTGAAGAAGTGTTGAAGGTTGAAAGAAGAAGGCTTGTTGAGAGGTCATCCAATGATGGTCACTGTCAAAGAGCTGGCTTGCTGGCCACATGTTGCGTTCACAGGGAGATATCTATCACCATTCGGCATTACACGATAAGTCGCGTTTCCTTTACGAACGATGTCACTGTGGAGAGGAAGGACTTACTGCTATAACTCTAGCCCTCAACACTGCCCTACGGGATAGGGAACGTTACCAGCAGAACCGAATCAGAATCATGATGTACGAGGAATTCGGGTCGAAAAGATGAAACCCAGCCACAATCTTGTCTCGTCACCGGTTCACTGTCGTGTGAAGAAGCGAGGACCAGTATGAGTAAAGTACAACAAAGCCTAACTGTACAGCGTTCAAGAATAGATTACAATGGGTCAGGAAGGAAAGAAGGGACGTGACCGGAAACCAGAGCAGCGTGCTACGGATGTACAGAACGATAAATTAGGGACGAGGAATTAAACACTTGAATATAACTTCGTCAGTCGCATCTAATAGGAATGGTGTGCAATGGAGTGGGAGAATGCTAGCGAAAATGGGAGGAGGGACAAAGCAGAAAAGAAAGAAGATGGAACAGACAACAATCAGACGAAAAGTCATTGTGAAGGGGTAAGGACCCAATGGAACGACCGATGCAAAGCTAGCTGGATTTCGGCTGTTGGGCCGTTTGCTGGGGTATCCCAGCCTGCTGCGCCAATTTCGCCTGCACTAAATCCAAAACGGCTAGTGTCCTGTGCACCTTATCCCACACCACGCCGTAAATCTCCCCGGACTGGGAACTAAGCTTGTCATACACATCATTCCTCACTTCCTGGACCATCGGTTTCACGGCGGTCCTCAGGGCACTCGTGAGGGGCTCGTGAAGTATCCGGAGGAGAATGTCCTTGGATGGCATTTGTGGCGATGCAGGTGGGGAGGGTGGGCGTGCTAGGTGGGCGTTCAGAGATGCTTGGAGAGCCGCGAGTTCCCGAGTGTCTTGTTCCTGTTTTGCTATGCATTGGCTAAGACGCTCTTGAAGCTAAGGAAATCTACCTGTTAACTTTTTATCAGGGGAAAATTAAGAACGTCTGACCTGATTCTGTTTCTGCGTAGCGTTTTGATAGTCCTGCAATGCATCCGACAACTGAGAACTGAGGCTGGTCGTCTCGGCATGGAAAGTGTCCAAGATGAGCGACGTTTCTGTCAGATCGGCGTTCATCGTCGTCGTTTGCTTGGAGATATCTGCTACACGCTGCCTTAGCTGTCCCAGAGTCTCAGACGACGACGAGTCATCTCGCATCGCATTTTCATCCTCGTCCTCGAGCTCACTTGCATCTTCCTTTGCCAGTGACGCCTTGAAGTCTGTCAAACGCCGTTCAATGAGATCTAGCCACTCTTCCCGCGTATTTTGGTCGTGTTGCACCTGCGAGTTTTCCACCGACGAGATTGAAGTTTCGAGTTCGGCCAGCTTGTCAAGTATCGTTTCGTACTCTTTTTCCGAAAGACCAAACTTGTCAGGAGGCTTCTCATCCACATCCATGGCATCCTGCTCCTCCTGCGATACGACAGGCGGCACAGGCGGAGGCGGCGGTTTATCTACCCCCAACCCTTTCAGCGCTATCTCCATCTCCCTTGCAATCCCCTTCAACTCGTTCACGAACTGCACCATCTCGTCGTACTTTTCTTGCAACTTCGCATCCCGCTCCACTTGCTCTTGGCTCATAGGCCACGCGTTGTCTGAGCGGATGAGCTCGTCGCATCTAGCCTTCTGAGTTGCCTGCTTTGCTACGACTTCAGATAGCTTCGTTTGGTACCGTGAGCGTAGTTCTTCTGGGAAGTGGGTGGCATTGGCGAACGATTGGAGATCTTTGATGTTTTTGCTGAGAACGTGTTCCTCTTGGGCTGCCTCGACGATATCAGCCAACTGAGCRAYCCTYTTTTCCCATAGCTCTTTGGCAGCCGCATCGGCTGGATCGAGCTCAAAATCGGGGGCATCAGGTAGTGGTGGTGGGGGTTGTACAGATGGTGAATCCAAGGGCATCAAAGACGTTGGCGGGGGTGGCCATGTAGGCGTTGCGAGTGGCGCATTGCCAGGCGTCCATGGTGGTGGTACCACTGGCGTCGTCGGCGTCTGAGCCGCCATCGACATCGAGGCCAGTTGAGTGTTGATAGGCGACAATCCGGGTTGTGGTAGTGACACTGGCTCTTCAGCCTCTCGTCGGGCTTTCTCCCTAGCCCTGACCAGTTCTGGGGGCGTCGGTGCACGCTGTCCACTGACCCTCTCCCACTCCAACGCCTTCACGTCCGGCTTCGTCTCCTCGTCCTGAGGCCTCCAAGCAGACGGCTCTGGCGGTGGCCTTCTGCTCGCCGACGCAAATGGCTGCCCTTCCTCAATGCTCGACGCGATACTGCCCCGTCTATCCCGAAAGCTTGGGCGTCGTGGTGGCGGTGTGAGTCGATGGCCTCGCCGCCTGCCGCGTTCACGGCTGCCGCTTCTGCTTCTGCTTCGTGGCCGGTGCTCACGCCAATAAGGGTCCCATTCCCTGTCTTCGGGGTGGATGAAATGGCAGGCCCTTGCAGTGCGTGTGCATCCACCTTTCACGGGTGAGCCACTTCGTTCGTAAAACTGCCCCCTTTGATGAGATCTTTTTACAAAAAACAATTTTGCCCAAAAATTACCTTACACGGTCGAGATTTGAAAGTCCCTGCCGGCCCCATTGTGTGTGCGTTACTTCAAGACGAAAAATCTGAAGTAGATTCTCCAGGTATCGCTGGAGGAATGGTTCGGTGGCAGCCTAGAGGAAGAATGGCGGATGGTTTTATCTTTGGACATAAGGCGTGGGGATATTCTTCCAAAAAGTGAAATTGCAAGCCACATGCAGCGCCAAAAAGACAAAGATCTCCTTGTTTTACGAGTGTGATGGTCTCAGAATATCTTTGTTCGAAGGAATGCAAACAGATCCAGGAAGAATCCTGGTCATAACCCTCATAGTCGTCCTACTAACCGCCCCAATGCCAAGTGCCTTGCGAAGCACATTAGCCCCACTCCCAATAACGCTACGGTCCCTACAAAAAATCCAGTCAGCCTCACTTCTTCATTCACATACCATGGCATACCCGAAAAATATCCTACCGCCTTGAATCCACCCGATGCAGTCCTTATGGCGCCGGAAATCGGAGGACCAGACAAAGCCCCCATCGCTAAGCATGTGAAAAACATGCCTACTCGTCTGCCAACATCTTCTGGGCCACCAAAATCCATTGCAGGATTACACACCAAGGAAATATAGGCTCCAGACGCAAAACTGAACAAAGAACATTGAGTTATAGGGTAGGTAATCAAGAATCAAAGCACGTACCCATAAAGTAAAGTAACAACAATCAATGAACCTTTACTTTGTGCAAATGGCCAGGCATATGTCAGGATCCCAGCTGTAGCAGTAAATGGTATCATCACGTTCATGGGACCTGTGCAGAGCCATACAATCAGCGCAATATTCACTCTGTTCAGTCAAAAATAGCTGGACGCTCCATACCCCCACCAAATCCTCTCAGACTCGGAGGAATCCACTCACCAAACTTGTCTCCGATGCTTCCACCACAATATCTTCCAAACAGAGAGCTCACGTTCACAAGTGCCACAAAATAGAATGCGAAATCTTCCGAAATGCCAATCTCAGTCGCACTCACAGCGACATAAGTCATGACTGCAAATGGGGATTTAAATGCGACCTTTCTCGACGGGCAAGTCAATTGCTTACAAGTGTACACTCCTTGAAACGTCACCAACGTGGAGAGACAATACACAGAGTACGGCGCATATTTGAACGCTCTCCAATTGAACACGCCGCCGGGTGCCTTCCGGGGAGGTAATCGTCGTTTCATAAGCTTTCAAGACTTGTAAGCATGCCAGCGAACGAGAAGGAACGGTAATAACGGTGCAGAGCTCACAATATTGGCTACACTTAAAACCGCAAGGAGGATGAACCCCAGAATCCTCATCGTCCATTTAAATCTGGATCATCGTGAGGAATCTGCGAGGCGCAGAGATTCGAAAAGGCCAATAGACGGACGTACCCAACTTTTGGCAATATATTCTTAGTCGCAATGGGCAGAATCGTTCCGCCTAAAGACGACCCGACGGCGAAGAGGCCCATGGCCAATCCTCGTTTCTTCTTAAACCAATGAGCTAAAACAGCAGCCGTCGGAGTGAATATGCATCCACACGGAAGCTATAATAACAAGCATTGCAGGTTGAATCATGCAGGGCGAGCCGAGAAGTTTGTAAGTAATGCAATAGCGAACTGGAGGGACACTCACCCCCACGCCAAAGCCCTGGCATAAGAGGAAATGCCAATATTGCGTACAGTGCGGAATGAGAAAGGTCGCAACGACCAGAGCTATCGTTGAGGTTACGAGGATGGATCGGAAGTAACCTATGTCAAAGAGACGACCGACGAAGATACTTGGGAAGAATACGAGAAAGTACTGGACAGAGCCTATCCAGGATCTATTAAGACAGTCATTAGTACATGGAGGAAACATAGGTGGGATCGTTATCGGGAGCGTACATGTTGGATGGAGGCAAATGACTCAATACAGAACTTTGGTAGTAGGCTTGGAATGCCTAGATGGCGTTGATTCTCGAATCAAGAGAGGAGGTAGAAGAAGGCTACTTACGCCCCACGAGTTGACATATCCAGACCTATTTCAGCCGAGATACGTTAAGGAGCGTGTTAGTCGGTGGGGATAAGAACTCACGCCGCAAAGGCATTGCACACGGCCTAAAGGATAGTCAAAGCAAGTTAAAAAAAACATTGAAACCTGAAAGCTTAAGGTCAAGCGATGCAGACGTACCCCGACAACGATTAGCCAAGCTCTCAGCCCTCCGTCTGGAAAGTCATCGTCCGCGTTGGTAACTGCAACTTGAGCCTCTTCGACCACGTTGACTTCGCTCTTTTCGACGCTTTTCTCCTTGATCGTAGATTCCTT
Organism: Candolleomyces eurysporus; assembly: GCA_027579435.1. Classification (NCBI taxonomy): domain Eukaryota; kingdom Fungi; phylum Basidiomycota; class Agaricomycetes; order Agaricales; family Psathyrellaceae; genus Candolleomyces; species Candolleomyces eurysporus. The sequence continues at coordinate 86,345 of JANBPK010000737.1, read as the reverse complement.
CGACGAGGGTTCGTTCCCACCGCCCTGTACATCAGTCATCACTGCTGGTGGTATGGTGGCTGCAGCCATCGTCCTTCAACTGGAAGATATGGCGTTAACACGACATGATCAGCTGTGGGATCGAGGAATATCGACATCGACCAATTGGATGCCAATTTAAATAAGCGAAGGCTCGATGTGCATTGAAGATTGGGCATGTGCTGAGTCACCATATTAAAAGAAAAGAAGACGAGAGCATAACCATGTAGGTGGTTTTGTTCTTTCTTTAACTCATCCTCGATAATAGCTCCGTGGCGGCCTGTGGGTAGTTTATGGTCACGAGGCGCTGTAGCACTTGCACATACTCGATAACCGCGACTAGTTCCTCCGCGTAGAGAAATAGCAAATACGATGTGCATGCGTTAGTTCTGCTGCCAATCTATAATCTTCAATTTCTTGCGAGGCTCAAGACAGAGTAATTCATCCACTAGAACCGAAACTGCGTGTCTGTATGTACGTCTTCTCGGCTTAATTTCGCATTTACAAAGTCCAATGCCGTTGGGCAGCCGATGCTGTCACAACAATGCACCAATCACTACATCGTAGCGGCGCCGCTGGGGCACCAGTCCCTGACTCCCAAGTTAATTATAATTAATTAATTGTAGGAACCCACCGCAAATCACGAACAAGTGAACTATTGACTTGACGCTCTGTCGTATACGGATGAATAAGGTTGTATTTCTTATTGCCAAAAGATCTAGGAAGAAATCTGGTGATAACCCTCATAGTCGTCCTACTAACCTCCCCAGTGCCAAGTGCCTTGCTAAGCACATTAGTCCCACTCCCAATAGCACCACGGTCCCTACGAAAATCCAGTCAGCCTCACTTCTTCGTTAACATACTAGAAAAAGCTCTGACATACCCGAAAAATATCCTACCGCCTTGAATCCACCTGATGCTGTCCTTATGGCGCCAGAAATCGGAGGACCAGACAAAGCCCCCATTGCTAGGCATGTCAGAAACATACCTACTCGTCTACCAACATCTTCTGGGCCACCAAAATCCATTGCAGGATTGGATACCAAGGAGACATAGGCTCCAGATGCAAATCTGGACAAAGGACAAATATATAAGGTGGATAATAATGGAGAATTAAAGAACATACCCATAAAGTAAAGTAACAACAATCAATGAACCTTTACTTTGTGCAAATGGCCAGGCATATGTCAAGATCCCAGCAGCAGTAGTAAATGGTATCATCACGTTCATGGGACCTATGCAGAGCCATATTATCAGCACCATGTTCACTCTGTTCGGTCAAATGTAGCTTGAAGCCCCACACCCAGGCTTCCACCAGATACTCGCAGACCTGAAGGAATGGATGGAAGGGCGCCCAAAAACCACTCACCGAACCTGTCTCCGATACTTCCAGCACAATATCTTCCGAACAACGAGCTCGCGTTCACAAACGCCACAAAATAGAACGCGAAATCTTCCGGAATACCAATCTCAGTCGCGCTCACAGCGACATATGTCAGGACTGCAAAATGGGAATTTGACCTTTCACGACGAGCAAGTCAATTACTCACAAGTGTACACCCCTTGAAACGTCACCAACGCGGAGAGACAATAAACAGAGTACGGCGCGTATTTGAACGCTCTCCAATTGAACATGCCCCCAGGTGCCTTCCGGGGAGGTAGTCGTCGCTTCATGAGCTTTCAAGACTTGTAAGACCGCCAGCAAACGAGAAGAAAGGGGAATAGCGGTGTAAAGCTCACAATATCTGCTACGCCTAATACCGCAAGGAGGATAAACCCTAGAATCCTCATCGTCCATTTAAATCTAAGCCATTGTGAGGAACCTGCGAGGCGCAGAGAATCGAAAAAGCCAATGGACAGACGTACCCAACTTTTGGCAATAAATTCTTGGTCGCGATGGGCAGAATCGTTCCGCCCAAAGACGACCCCACAGCTAAGAAGCCCATAGCCAATCCTCGTTTCTTCTTAAACCAATGAGCTGTAGCCGCCGCCGTCGGGCCAAATATACATCCACATGGAAGCTATAAGAACAAGGATTCCAGGTTAGATCAAGCACGCGATCCGAGAATTTTGTAAGTGGTGCAATAGCGAGCTGGAGAGATGCTCACCCCCACGCCGAAACCCTGGCATAACAGGAAATGCCAATATTGCGTACAATGCGGAATGAGAAAGATCGCAACGACCAGAGTTATAGTTGAGGTTACGAGGACGGATCGGAAGTAGCCTATGTCGAAGAGACGACCGACAAAGATACTTGGGAAGAATACAAGAGAATACTGGACGGAGCCTATCCAGGATCTACCCAGACGGGCATTAGTACGCAGCAGAAACATAGGTAGGATCGTTATTGGGACCGCGTACATGTTGGATGGAGGCAAATCGCTCAATACGGAACTTTGGTAGTAGGCTTGGAAGACCTAAATGACGCCGATTTTTGAATGAAGAGAGGAGGTAGAAGAAGACAACTTACGCCCCACGAATTGACATAACCAAACCTATTTCAGCCGAGATGTGTTAAGAAGCGTATTACTGGGTGGGGACGAGAACTCACGTCGCAAAGGTATTACACATGGCCTGCAGGATAGTCAAAGGTAGGTTAAATATGATAAAACATCGAAACTTGAAAGCTTAGGATCACCCATGCGGACGTACCCCGACAACGATCAGCCAAGCCCTCAGCCCTCCGTCTGGAAAGTCATCGTACGCGTTGGTAACTGCAACCTGAGCCTCCTCGACCACCTCAACTTCGCTCTTTTGGACGCTTTTCTCCTTGATCGTGGATTCCTTCGACGAGGGTTCGTTCCCATCGGCCTGTACGCCAGTCACCACTACTGGTGGTACGGTGGCTGCAGCCATCGTCCTTCAACTGGAATATATGGCGTGGACACGACGTGATCAGCCGTGGGGTCGAGCAATATCGACATCAGCAAGTTACATGCTGATTTAAATAAGCGAAGGCTCGACGTGCATAGAAGATTGGACATGTGCTGACTCACCATATCAAAAGAAAAGAAGACTAGAGCACAACCATGGAGGTGGTGTTGTTCTTTCTTTAGCTCAACCTCGATAATAGCTCCGTGGCAGCCTGTGGAGTTTATGGTCACGAGGCGCTGTATACTTAGTATATACTCGAGGACCGTGACTGATATCTCCGCGTAAAGAAATAGCGAAAATGATCTGCGTGGTGTAATTCTGCTACCAATTTGTAACCTTCGACTCTTTGCGGGGCTCAAGAAAGAGTAATCCACTCACTAAACGAGAACTGCGTGTCTGTATTAATGTCTTCTCGGCTGAATCTCGCGTTTTGCGAAGTTTAATGCCGTTGGGAACCGGTCCCGCCGGCTCGAGAGACATCAGGATTCTTGACGGCATACAGTAGCATGTTTAGACGGTCCGGAGGATTACTGTTCAAGCTGACGTTTGAATCAAGCCTGGAGCTGAGGAGGCACGAATCTCAATGCCCTGAGGTTGATTCGAGCTGGACGGGCTCAAGATCGCGCTGTTGAGTGTTCATAAGGCAGAATATCCGGTATGAGAGATGTTAAGAAAGAATATCAAGCCAAATTCGATAAACCTCCAAGCCTGGACGATCCTACATGGTGGTGAAGAGGAAACTTGTACAGGGTGCCTTGGATTGGCGGCCCTGCCGTCGTCTGGCCATCAAAACGATCAAACGAAGATAAGATAAGATGTTTACATCTGTGCTTGCACATGTTTGTCAATAGCCCCAGATTTGGCCTCCCAAAAAATTGTTGAGCAGAGCTCATCGTCGAAGACAACGACGACAAAGGCCACTCTCACATATCCAGTAACGTAGAAGGGCCTAGTCACTAATGGCTTTCGGTGTGTTTTATTGCCTCGTCACATCCTTCGGCTCTGATTCTGAGATGGCTGAAATAACAGGACAATCAGGCGGTCGTGGAGGATTTAGAGGCGGAAGGGGTGGAGGAGACAGAGGGGGGCGTGGTGGAGGACGGGGTGGAGGACGGGGAGGTACGAAAACCGTATCCGCTTCCACATCTCACTTAGGAATCATATCTCTCTTTTTTCTCTGATTTTTTAGGCCCCCCCTGGCCGCGGTGGTCGAGGCGGTGGTCGCGGCGCACCAGGAGGCCGTGGTGGTGGTGGACGCGGTGGTGGCCGTGGAGGTGCTCGCGGCGGCGCCAGAGGAGGCAAGGGTGGCTCAAACGTCGTCCTCGAACCCCATCGTCACCCTGGCGTCTTCATCGCGAAGGGAAAAGACCACATGTTGGTCACCAAAAACCTTGTCCCTGGCGAGTCAGTATACGGCGAAAAACGGATATCTGTGGAAGGTGGTGTCGAAGGAACGAAGATTGAATACAGAGTGTGGAATCCTTTCAGGAGCAAGCTCGCGGCCGGCGTTTTGGGTGGACTCGACAATATCTTCATCAAGCCCGGCGCGAAAGTTTTGTACTTGGGTGCTGCTAGTGGAACTAGCGTCAGCCATGTCGCTGATATTGTTGGACCTGTATGTCGTCTCTTTTTCTTTTTTCTGAGACAACTGGAGCCGAACTTGATTACAGGAAGGAACTGTTTATGCCGTTGAATTCTCCCCTCGATCTGGCCGTGACCTTATCAACATGGCCAAAAAACGAACGAACGTTATTCGTGGGTTTATTTATATGTCGTTTTGTGATATATTTTTGTCTGACCTTCGTATAGCTATCGTCGAAGATGCTCGACTACCCAACCGGTACCGAATGCTTCTCTCAATAGTCGACGTTATCTTCGCCGACGTTGCCCAGCCTGACCAAGCCCGTATCGTCATCCACAACGCCCAACATTTCCTCAAAGACGGCGGCCATGTTGTGATTTCCATCAAGGCCAGCTGTATCGACTCGACGATCGCCCCCGAGACTGTCTTTGCTTCCGAAGTGCAGAGGCTAAGAGAAGGCCAGTTCAAACCCCTGGAACAGGTCACTCTTGAGCCATACGAGCGAGACCATGCGATGGTATCTGGTTAGTATCCCTTCTTTCCCATTCGTGTCGAGTTTTTTCTCACTTATCTTCCATGACAGCGGTTTATCAGCGGCATGTGTAGCAAAATTAATCCGTCCTTGCTCTCATCGATCTTGTGTACTCGCTATCTGTTTCCCTCTTTCTCTTTTATGTACTAGGTTCTGCAACGACTCCAAAAGTATCACGCTTTTCCCTGTGTACCAGTCTGTTTTTTCGTGTAAATTGCGTTCTATAATTATTTCTTCTACGATCATCGAGGTGCCGACCAAAATCAAGTACTTTTCACGGAGAACATACACCGATGTGATGATGACATTTCGGTGTAAACTCGCCTCTGATAAAATATATTGACGTGGCAGGCAGTCATGTGGCGGCGCATCATGGCCATAGGAGCCAGTCCGAATCCTAACCTCAAACCACCAGCATCTGCGCTTGCTCGCTCGTCGTTGTCGACGATAACCCCAAACCAAAGGCCATAGGCCCAGGCCAACCTACCCTGGCAAGACAACCACTGGGTGATGAATAGACCCCCGGCCGTTGCAATTGACTTTGGCTCACCGGAATCCGATATCCAGTCTACGTCGTCACTCGAGTTTGAACACGTCGGGCACCCAGACCACTATCACCAGCATCATCATCACAGGGCAGAAGAGACTCTACCGCTCCATTATATGTCGGAGGAAAAGGCGAGGAGGAGGGTGAGGGTGGGCGGAGCAGGAGGAGGAACAGACGCCGACTTCAACGAAAAGGAGCAATTCGAGTACCAGGAGTACGACGATGCTGGCAAGGACGTGTATAACAAGCCAAGGCCGTATAACGGTACACGGATAAGTAGTGGGCGTTTGCCCGCTCATCCGTTGCCTCCACCGGCTTCCATCGTGAGTGCAATGCCAATCACATCATCATCCTCGTGGACTCCGTATTCATGCCCGTCATAGCGCGAATTCATCTGGCAAAATCTCGACCTCATCCCTCCAATCGTTTATACTCTGCTCTCGTGTTGGACAAGGTTCCACAACATCGGTGAATCCAACGTCGTCGTCTGGGATGAGGCCCACTTCGGCAAATTCGGGTCCCACTACCTCAAGCGGGAGTTCTACTTCGACGTGCACCCACCGCTGGGAAAGATGCTCGTCGGTCTCGCTGGCTTGCTCTCGGGCTACGATGGGTCCTTCGAGTTCAAGTCCGGTGAGGTTTACCCAGACACTGTGCCCTACGTCGCAATGCGGGTCATGTTGGCGACATTTGGTGTGCTCATGGTTCCTCTGGCTTGGTATACGTCTGTGGAGTTGGGTATGAGCCAGTGGGCTTCCCATCTTACCACCTTGATGGTCCTGCTCGGTAAGTTTTCGACGATGTGAAAGTGACATCTTGGCTAATTGATCGAATAGACGTCGGCTGGCTGTGCATATCTCGTTTCATTCTTCTCGATTCAATGCTTTTATTCTTCACGTTCCTTACTGTTTTCTGTCTAACTCGATTCCACAACGAGCAATACGAGTACGTGTCAGCCGCGTTATTTCCATCGCCTACTAACGCTTCCTTGTCTAGTCCCTTCTCACTCGATTGGTGGGCCTGGCTGTTCTTGACTGGTTTCTCGATTGGCTGTGTCACCAGGTAACGTCTGTGCTGCATACTATCGACTTTGATGTCTGATGTTGTCCTCAGCGTGAAAATGATCGGTCTTTTCGTTACGGCGCTCGTTGGTGTTTACACCATCGAAGATCTTTGGGACAAGTTTGGCGATACCAGACTCACAGTGCGCCAGCAAATAAACCACTGGGCAGCACGCGTCATCTGCCTCATCGTCGTCCCCATCCTGGTCTTCATGGCTTCTTTCAAGATTCACTTCATGGTCCTGAACCACTCCGGACCCGGTGACTCTCAAATGAGCTCCCTCTTCCAAGCCAACCTCGTCGGTAACGATTTCTACAAGAACCCTCTGGATGTTGCCATCGGGTCCAAGGTCACACTCAAAAACATGGGATGGGGTGGGGGNTCTCCTTCACTCGCACGTCCAAACCTTCCCCGTCGGGTCCAACCAGCAGCAAGTCACCTGCTATCACTACAAGGATAACAACAACGAGTGGTTGCTTCTCCCTACCTGGGAGGAAAAGCCATATGACCCTAACGGCGAACTGCGATACCTCAAAAACGGCGACGCCATCCGCCTTAGCCACGTCTCCACAACGCGCAACCTCCATTCTCATACCGTCGCTGCTCCCGTCACCAAGCAAAACTATGAAGTTTCTGGGTACGGAAACGATACTGTCGGTGATAGCCATGATTATTGGATCGTGGAAGTTGTCGATGATATCAAGTGGGGGAAGAAGAGCGACAAGATCCATTCGTTGACGACGAGGATGAGGCTCAAGCATAAGGTGCTTGGGTGTTATTTGAGGGCCGCGAATGCAATTCTGCCGCAGTGGGGTTTCAAGCAGGTCGAAGTTAGCTGTGATAAGGAGAATAACCCCGGGGATGCGCATACATACTGGAACGTGGAGAGTCACTGGAATGATCGACGTGAGTCCCTCTCTTATCTACTAGCTACATCGGCGACGATTCTGACGGTGTTGTATCTTTTATAGTTCCTCAAGGTGATATGAAACTCTATAAATCTCCTTTCCTCCGCGACTTCTGGCATCTCAACGTCGCCATGATGACGTCGAACAATGCTCTCATTCCCGATCCCGACAAAGAAGATATTCTCGCCTCCAAGCCCTTCGACTGGCCTTTCCTCCATCTTGGATTGAGGATGTGCGGATGGGGTGATCAACAGATCAAGTACTACCTGATGGGTACTCCGGTCATCTGGTGGGGTGGAACGATCAGCTTGGCCGTTGGGCTTCTGACGTTCGGGTTCTACTTGCTGAGGTGGCAGAGGAAGTATAACGACATGGATGCTCGTGAGTGTACCCCTTGGCCTTGCCTTCTCGCCAATATATGCTGACGCTTGCGATGCAGGTGAATGGGACCATTTCCTGTATGTCGGGAAGATCGCATTCTTCGGTTGGGCCTTCCACTTTGTGCCGTTCCTCATTATGGGGCGTGTCACGTATCTCCACCACTATGTGCGTCCGATTTTTCTCCCCGTCTTATTCCTCGCTAAAGTTTAAATTCCTCAGCTCCCGACACTCTACTTCTCCGTCCTGATGTTTGCACACGTTCTCGACCACTACATCTTCTCGTCCAAACGCTTCTCTGACAAGACGAAAGCCATTGTCTTCGGCGTCATTGCGTCTATCATTATCTTCACTTTCTGGTGGTTCAGCGGTGTTGCGTTCGGTATCGAAGGACCGATCGCTGAGCATACAGGATTGCGGTGGCGCAAGGTGGGTTACTTCTTTCTTTCACCAGGCGAAGTTGTAACTGATGAAACGAAATTGCTGTATGATAGACCTGGAACATCTACAACGATTGAGCCTAGGCCACCTTTGAGGATAGCTTGAGAGAAGGAGTAGTTGCGAAAAATAACTCGTGGAATGACGGACTAATTTATTAGACTTGTAGTTGCTAATGCTAGCTAGCTAGTTGTTCTTTCGTGCGTTCGACCCTGTATGATGATTCTGCAAAGTACTGTTGAATACAAGGTTTGCATTAATAAGGAGGGAAGATGGAATGATCCTCGTCCATTGAATAGGAGCAAGCTCGTACCGACGGCATGTCGAAGCGATCAGCTACGTCGCTCTGGAAAACTGCTGGAGTTGTAGTAGACATTCTTCGTGGCCCGTCTTTAGAAACACTCTTACACTTCTTCACCAAGTATCTTTCGATTTGGAGCGTAGATGATTCACCCCTGGACTGCGACGCACCTTCGAGTCCAACGGATAGTTAGGATGAAAAGGAGGGCGCGAACTTCTCTTTTATAGTCTCTATCTCGTATCGTATGTTTATGGACGACAAACACGTTGGTCATAATACTAAGCTACTACCTAAGTTCTAAGAGCCTATGCTACGGGCCGTATGCATACAAAATTTATGGACGATCGGAAGGGCGGCCCTGAGGAACGAAAGAAGATGAAAACGAAGAGCAAATGATACTCACAAATACCGCTACGCATCGACTAGATATGACTCCACCACCAGACCTTCCTCCACATACTGTCGGATATCCCCACAGTCCAAGTTTCCGGGGTACTTTCCGGTGACCACCAATTTCCCGAGTCGTCCATCAGGATCCGGGCATCGAGCTCGGGCTTTGATAAAAGTATCGAAACTATCTGGGAGGATTCTCCCGGTCACGTCCTGTCGATCGAAGGGCCCCGTCTTTTTGAGGTCCAGCTCGAGCGTTTTCAATTGAGGAAGGAGTGGTTCCGTCTTGTTGTCCCAACCCGATACCAACATCTCAAAGAACTCGTCGTGACATGCATAAAGCGTAATGTTTAACATTTTGACGGAGGGCGTTGCTTGAAATATCCAGGCAAGCGAAGCTGGGTCTTGGGCTAACCGGAAGCACAGCGATAAGTGTTCGAGGTGCTTCCAACCACGAAGCTTTGATAAGAGTGCGTCCAAAGGTAGTGCCTTGAGGTTCGGCAAGCACATCCTCTTTCCTTGGAGGCGAAGAGAGGATAAATTGGGGGCGTCCAACTTTCCAAGAAAATATGGGTATCGTATGGCCGTGAGGAAGCGGATGGTGAGAGATGTCAGAGCTGGAAGGGAGATGGGTTTACACAGATTCCAAAAGCTGTCGGCAGCCGCCCAAAACATTATGCCGTCGATGCCTGGATCGGCCGTGATGTCGAGATGGTGAAGACGGGCGCAATAGCAAAGATGATGCCATATGAAGGGGATAACCCTTATCACAGTAATATGTGTTAGCTGCGACCACGGGAGACTGACAAGGACAGCGCCTATGGTGTGGCGATCCGGATGAATATCAACGAGGGAACAAGCTTCGTTAAGTCTAACTTGCGTTAGCGATGGTGCATCTTGGAATGCTTTAACTAGAACCGGACGGCCGGGATCAACCGTGTTCCATTCGCGGTCACCCAGGTCGAGAAATAGTCTCTCTAGACGCGGAAAAGGGCGGCTAGGAAGGGTGCGAAGGTTGGAAATCGACACCGCTTGGCCGAGAGACAACTCCGTCAAAGACGCGGCGGTTGAGGGAAGAACCGTGGCCAAAAAGTCTTGAGAAAGAGGCAGGTCGAGATCTGGTTGGAATGCAGATGGGTGTCCTGCTATGCTCAGGCTCAATGGCGCCGCCTTTGATCGGCTCAGCATCTCCTCCAGCAACTGAGCTCCAGGATCCACGAGGGTTTTTGTCTTGACTGTCAGCTTCAAGCATTTCCACAAAGCAGCATGGTCGATGGCTACGTATCTCCACCTTCGACAAACATGGGTAAGCAGGATAGGGGGTAGGTGTGAAGCCAGGGTACTATTGCCCTTCGGTGGAAGTGCTCGAGCGAATATTTCCCGCAGGATGTCGTCTGGGATGCGGCGAATAGGTGACAGACTACTTGAGACTGACGTCGTTCTTTTTTTCATTAGGGCCTCTTCTTCAAGGGCGCGAATTTGTTCAGGAATTTCCTCGAGTCTTTGGGACTCCAGGCCTCCATTTCTGCTCTCGCTGAAGACAGCTCTAGATCTCCTTCTGTTGGCTCCAGAAGGAAGGTGGGTCGCGCCGCTTCGAATGCTACTCACATTATATGACTTGGTGGTCAGAGGTGGACAGGGGGAGATGCTTACCGTGGGCCATAAGTATTATGCTTGGGTGTAGGAGTTGAAGCTTGAAGCTTGAACGTTCAGGCAATTCAGGCTCAGAATAATTATCTCGATTTAGTAATCGCTAATATTGATGATAACGTTGAAGCTTCGCTCGCGTTCCTTTCCACAACGTCCTCCAAAGCCTCACCACACAGTACCGCTGAAAACAGATGCTCCAAACAACGCGAGCACCCCCAGAGCGCTGAACTCATTCCGGTCAGCCGGTGAAGTCGTAAAATATGGCAGCGGCAGCAGCAGTGGTGGCCAGGAAAGGTCCAACGCGTCCTGCCTGCAGCCCCGCTTTTTGCAGAGCTCCTCAGACGTTCTCGCTTCTCCTCCTTCGACCCAAAAATCAAGAAAACGTGTAGGACTCCTCCCGCCTTCGCCCACTGCGGAAACTGGGGTCTCAAGCGACCCATCTCCCAGCTTCGACGGAACGCGTTCATCACCGTCTAGTCCTACGAGGAACACGCGCAATATATCGAACGGAACAACGCCGAGGACCAAGTCCAGTTCATTAAACGCTTCGAGGAGCTCAACCCGATCCCCCGAATCGCCAGCAATGACCCGCGAACACCGATATCCGTGGAGAAATCCGTGGTGTGGACCAAAAACTTGGGACCCGCAGCAAGCAGGCTCTGGCTCACGGACTCCGAATTCGACACTGCCAAGGACAGGGCGTACCGATACGCCGCCTACGAGTAGCCACCCGCCACACAAGAGAAGGCAGCGGAAGAGGAAGGATTGTACGAGGACATTTCCAGCCTAGGCAAACGCGGACCTGGTCRCTAYGGTGCCAGAGCCCAATACGCCACCAAAGCTTCCYTGTCTCCTCTAGCCCGGACCGAGCCCTGGAACYTCYGCCAACCCAACATCCTCGCAATAAGCCCCAGCGAACTCGAATCCTACGTCGAAAAGCTGCGCACTCTCTGACTCATTCCTTATGGAAAACCCATACCCAGCTGGCTCCAACCAAAGGTCAAGACCAGCCAGCTCAACGGCACTTGGCTCAACCCAGACATGGATGGCTTCCAGCTCGTCATTGCCAACGTCGTCCCGAGCGACCACCGTGCCTTGCTCAACGAATACTTCAAAGGGGATTACGCTCAACGCGACCGCACCCGATTTCGAGACAGGCAAAGCCCTCCCTAAAAAAAATCGTCAACGCCAAGACCAAGCCCCAACCACGCCGGAACGGCGGATTGATATACGTCCACCCCTCCCTTCTCGACACGTACCTCTCCACTACACCCCAATCCGCGTTTGTACTCGATGCTAAAGAGTTGGCCTGGATGTCGAGCACCACAGATGTCGGCTTCAACACCAGCTTTGGTGGTGTGGTCGCGCACCTCCAGAGAGTTCCTTCGCACAAGGAACCACTCTTCACGCGTACCTCTGGTCCTACAGGCGCCGAGGTTGACCAGAGCATATGCCTATCAATATGAAGCCCAGGATGCATGCGTATGGCAACTTTTGGACAACTCCGAATGGACAATGGCAGGCGGTGAGAACTGGGAGGAAGGGGTCGCCGAGGGTGAAGGACGCCCTTTTGAGTTTGAGGCGTATGGCAGAGTCAGTGCCGGGGACTGAAGGCTCTTAGATGGAATGGATAGATTGGAATGGGTGTAGTACATGTTATTTGCTTTGCTCATAATCGATGCATATCATAATTTCTACAGATACAAGCACTGTTGGGATTTGGAATATTCTGAATCAAGGAGTAAATTTGCACCCTCTCCCAATGGGTCTTTGTCAATCCTATTCCCGAAGAGAGAAAATCATCCATATCGTCGTGGAATGTGATTATCCTGCTACAATTACTGACACAGTCCAATCTGCCCATCCCAAATGCGAAGCGTTGCATCCCTTGAGCCAGAGACAATGCACCGTCCGTCAGGTGACATAGCAACATTCCGCCGAGGCTGTATGTCGGTGTCCTTCCAACCTCGCCAACAAAGCCCCCGTCAGCGCATCCCAAAACATCTCCGAATCGGCAGATAGAACAGTTGGGATGCCCTGTCCATCAGGGAAGAAGGCAACACCCAGCACGGAGTCCAAGTGTCCTTTCAATGTTGCCTACACAGTGCCTGTCTGCATGTCCCAAAACCAAACAGTCCTATCATCTGAGTTAGAGATAATGCGCTGTACGCCAGGGGAGAAGGCACCAGTCACCACGGATCTCAAGTGTCCTTTCAATGTTGTCAGCACGGTGCCTGCCTGCAAGTTCCAAAGCCGAAAAGTCCAATCCCTGGATTCAGAGATAATGCGCTGCCCGTCAGTCACTTCCAGCCTTTTGGACACTTCCGAATGAGTAACCACAAATAGTGAGAGCACTGAATGTGTGTCGAGAATGGCGCAGCTTGCCTACGAGATGGAGGAGCTCCTACTACATAGCGTAGGCATTTCGAGTGATTTAAGTTGGTTTCAAAAGCCCTGCCAACGAGCTAGCGCCAGATATATGAAACAGTTACAAATAACAAGGAGGCAGACCCTAGCAGGGTGCTGTCCTCACTGCACAACAGTTGAATGGCATGCATATTATCCTACTATCGTCATCGACATCCTCTGGGTGTATGCTACAAACTATTGGGCTCTGAATCATGACATTGGTTATATTTTTAACAAGCAGAAACATTCTGACATAAATAAATAAAAGCCCTATCACTAAATCCCAGCACCGTATTAGCAAAGCAAGTTTGAGGCAGTTGTTGAGATAATGACATACCCTGTATATACGTGCTGAACAAGCAGTCCCTATTCCTTGGCCTTTTGCTGCTGGCAGAAAAGGGCCAATCCTGCCTTCAAATCCTCAATCTTTTCCTGATCTTGGTCATCTTTAGTCACCTCATATCGTTTTTCAAGAGCCCCCACAAATTGCTGGACTGCACCCTGCCAGTATCTGTGCCCAGGGGGACAGAGAACCAGTCGTTCACAACAATGTGATATTGCTTCATTGAGGACATCCACACTTCCATCTTGCTCAAATTGGGATAGAAGTGCATTGGCAAGGTTCTCGAGTAATATGGAGCGATGTGGGTGATGTGCAGGGCAGAGTCCAAGTGCTTCACGATGCAGTGAAATCGCCTCAGTCAATGTTCCMATGCCACCATTGCACTTATAGAGGGATTGAAGAGCTGCAGCAAGGTTGTTGAGTGAGTTGGAGCGACCTGGGTGAGGTGCAGGGCAGAGTTCAAGTGCTTCACGATGTAGTGAAATCACCTCAGTCAATGTTCCCATGCCACCATTGCACTTATAGAGGGATTTAAGAGCAATGCCAAGGTTGTTGAGGGACATGCAGCGATCTGGGTGAGGTGCAGGGTGGAGTCCAAGTGCTTTTCGGTGGCATGAAATTGCCTCACCGAGGAGATCTATATCTCCGTTCTGCTTGTAACAGGTTTCAAGGGCCTTGGCAATTTCGCGGAGCGATTCTGCGTGATCAGGGTGCTGGTTGGCTCGGATACGCAAAGCATGCCGAAAGGCCACCACTGCTTCCTCACACATTGGAAGGCTACTTGTGCTACTACCCCTTGCTTTGTAGCACCTTCCAAGGTGTGACCACATCCTAGCATCACCATCATCAATCCGTATCGCAACCTCCATACAAGCCACCCGAAATCCCCAACAATCTTCACCACTTTCATCCAGATGATTGACCAGCTTCCGCAGAACCGACACCATACTGTCCGCCGGACCAACATTTTCCAACATTGAATCCATGTCTCTGGGCATTACGCTTTCGAGAAACAGGGTTGCCCACTGTCGTTGTGTCTCGGCTGTGACCTTCAGTAGCCTTGAACAGTGCTCTGTCTTTGACCATTCATCGTGTGCGCGTGGGGTCCCTCTGGACACATGGAACGGCCAGAACTTCACGGCGTAACATTGGTGGCGGCGTAGATGGCAAGCCGATGACAACGGCGGAAGCTTGACAACTTGCTCGAGACACTTTGAGCCAAAAGTAGAGTGGGAATCGAAGGTGGAGATCGAGAAAGAGCTTTCCGTCGTCCTGGCTTGGACGTACTCGATAAACGACAGATGGAAGAGTGCGCTCGCCGGGTAAATCATATCGTCTGAACCTGGAGGTGGAGATCGAGTTTGGAGGGCGGATAGAGCGAACCGAACGCGATATGTAAGGTAGGAGCGAATTCCTGAAAGCATCTCGAAGTCGGACGGGGGAAGTGGTTCTTGAAGCGCGATGCTCGCTCCCAGATACCGTCGGAGCTGCCTTTGTTCTTCAGGGGAGTGGAAGAGCCGTGAAAGTGCATTGCCATACAGCTCTCCTAGCCCATCGTCGCTACCAACATGGCGCTTACTTCCGACAATCTCTTCGAGAATCTCGTGGGGCGGCGACTCGCCGAACCGATGCGAAAGCACAGCGATCACAGTCGAGGCCCAGACTGGGAGACCACCTGATAGCTCCGTGAGCTTCTCGACGTCTACAGGCGTCGCCCTTCGTCCATCCACCCACGGGACAGTCTCTAGATGCTTGTGGAAATAGGCCTTGATAACCTCCTTCGAAATAGGACCGAGCGCGTACGTGTAGACGAAGACCCTCTCGATTCCAGGTAAATGGGAAGCGCATGGGTTCAAACGATCCGTGATAATGAATTTGACGATACGACTTTGTGAGTTGAGGTGAGCGAGTGCCTTGATAAATGTTGGATGATCCCGCCATTCGTCCATGGCGTCGATGATGATGATGAAGGGTTGCGGATGGTCGAGTGACTGCAAGGGTTCGAGGATATACTTCTGGAGGTGGTTTTCCAACGAGGTGGCGTGGCATTGATCCATGGCTTCCACAATCTTCGGTATCGCCCGCGGATGGATGCTCCCAATTTCGTGAGCTATCATCTTGGTAATTGCCCCAGGCCCGTATGTACCCGTCGGAAAGCCGCCCAGGAAAACCGAACCCGCCAAGCAATCCTCTGACCGAAACTTGTCTACGAGGTAGCCAACCAGCGTCGACTTCCCTATTCCGGCCGGCCCATGAATACACAGCACAAGCTCGGTCCCTCTTGACACCCGTTCGCACAACTTCTCGACGTCCGGCTTCCGACTATCAGGAATGTACTCCGCCAGCGTCGTACTCATTTCTGGATGCTTTGGAAGGGTATCGAACCTCGCTCGTTCTGACAGGGCGCCATGTCAGTGGTTTCGACTGATACCTCCAGTAGTTCACGCACCAATGTTGACCGTATGATGTTGGATTGATACTTCGCTGACTGTACTAACATGAGTTGCATTAGGTGCGTACACCAGCTTGATGTCCCCTATTTGACAATTGTGAGCGCCGGCAAGGACTTGGATCGATTGACTTCCGGGTCCGCCCTCAGTCAAGAATTCCGACTGCAATCTAGCCTGGGAGAGTGTCTGCGGAGAATGGGAAGATAGAACTCTGTCGCGAGGATCGTGCAATGCCTTAGTCTCGCTGCCGCTCGCAGCAGGGCGGATTGACGGCTCTGGAAGGGGAAGGGGGTCTTTTGCAACCGGGGTGGAGATGGGGGCTACGAGGTCTGGAGAGCGCAAGGATTCGTCTCGATTGGTTGCGTTCGTAGATGGGTGCTTTGGTAACCCAAGGATGGAATTTTGTGGAAGGGAAAGTGTCGAAGGGTCGTGAGGCGTGAGTAGGCCGACACCCTGGTTAGGGACTGAGTCGACCGAGCTCGAGTGTTCAGAAGCCGAATTGCTGCTGGAACCCTTGAAGAAATTCGAGCTGAAGCGGGGCAGGAGCTTAGGCCACTTGAGATTGAGAGGCATCGTGTGGGGATGGAGGGGATCTGGCAAGGTAGTGATGGTGAAGGGAGGAAGTAAGTGGTGAACCCGTGCACACCAATGGTTGACACGAACCAAGCACGAGGCATCCGCAAGCGGCTAGATTTAAATCGAATAGGTGCTGTGATACCTGATAGATACCCTCAGCTGTGAAATGCTGTGCATATCGCATCGTGGTCAGTCGTGTTATCTAGGAGCATAGCCAGTC
This sequence comes from Candolleomyces eurysporus, assembly GCA_027579435.1. Lineage (NCBI taxonomy): Eukaryota > Fungi > Basidiomycota > Agaricomycetes > Agaricales > Psathyrellaceae > Candolleomyces > Candolleomyces eurysporus. The sequence goes on along the minus strand of JANBPK010000737.1, from coordinate 69,667 downwards.
ACGTACCATTGAAGCCGGGCCTCGCACCAAGACTCAGTAGGTCAAAGGTTGAAGACTCAATACGAGCATACCAACGTACGAGAACTGACAACCGGCTCACTCGTCCTCCCTGAGCGAGTTAACGCAAAACAACCCTACAGCGAGCACCACCTGGCTGTTTAAGCTCCTGCCTGTTCCGCTATTTCAGATGACTCTCGTGCCTCCTTCCGACGTGCTGAGGATGAGGTGTTCGTCGCCCTTTTTTCCAAGTGGGTCAACGCCCCTTCCTCCTGCACAAGACATGATTTACTACTTCGCAGCCCAATAAAATTTAGCAAGAAATCAATTTGATAACTTTTAGCTAGTGAACCCGTCTAATTAACCTGTCTTGAGCTTGAGATCGAGGTGCACAGCCCATACAGTACGAAGGACTCACCTATAGCTCTATAACCGATTAAGCATAAAACCGAACATGCTCTAACCACTAAATCGACTGCACTGGCTCCGGTCGTCTTGAAGTGCAAACATGAGCAGTGCCATTGAGCAATAGGCACCGGTCCCAAGTAGAACCGTCGCCGAGACGTGACTGGTATGACGGACCGGAGACTAAGAGGGTGGCAGCCTATCCTCCTTGAAGGCTCTGGCGAGCACGGGGAACTACTGAGTCTTGAGAAGAAACTTTCCATGGGGCTATATTATTGTCAGCGCATAATCCCAGACAATCCCTCAGTTTGACTCGTGACTAGTGACTCCCAGCTCATGGAACGCTCGCTCATTCTGATCCAGGCAGCGTTCACGATTGACGGGGATCCAGCTGGATGTCCAGAAAGCTTTGTACACATCATCCACAATCCCTGCTCCTGAAACGAGCTTGATAAGCACCTGGGAAGCGTAAGTGACGCCCGTTGGATAGCACAGATATGATCCAAGGACATACCGAGATGGGTTTCGCCGTTCGAGCCCCTTGTCCGTTGCTTCCGCCTCGTTCTTCGGTACTCCCAGAATCGCAGGCCATTGTGCTGTTAGACACGATGACCCTGAAGAATCGAAAGGTTTCATTCCGGGTGGCATCGCACCGTCATCCTACCATGGGTCCAACGGTCAGTATGCGTAATAGGCGGTGTTGGAGTCACATTATCTTCAATAACCAGAAATTCCAAAAGAGCGATGACCTCCCGAATTAAGAGGGCCGGTGACTTTAAAGAGGAACGGCATCACAGAGAGTAAGGTGAGTAGTAGTTGGTGGTGAGACGGTCAACTCGGGTTCGTTGTTTGTCCCAGACGGTGCCGCCAAACTGTCTGATCCCGAGCCCTCTCGAAGCTCTGATCCGTCGCGATTCAATATCGCTCACCTTCTCGACTCTGGTACTAACGAGTGACCACTATGTCCCATCCTCCCTTCCGCACCGTGTCTACGTTTGCTGAGCCCGCTTAGCCAACGCGTATGTCCCGCGCCTGCGGCAAAGGAAACTCTGCCCCACTCAGGCTCGCACGAGTATAGGTGCCCAGCTTTTCCTTGCTTCCTGTCTATTTCTTGTATCCTGATTCCCATCCCCTGGAAGATTGGAGGTATATAAAGGGTGGTTGACCCACGCGCGAATCCGAGAAGAAAGAGTGCTCATTCCCATAGCCACTTCGGGGGGCTCGATGATACGCAGTGCTCTCTGATAAAGTATGCGACTCGGAGCCTTTGAGCTAGAAGGCGAGGTCCAGTGCACGTACCAAGCTTTTTCGAAAGGTCGCAACCTGCGATTGAGATACTGTGAGACCTTATCTTGCGTCAGGTTTTCAGGTTAATCTAGCAGGGGCCTGTTGTAAAGCAATGCAAGTCCACTGGAAGCTTGATACCAATATGCGGAAATGGTCCGGGTTGGACATCATAACATAACGGAGAAGGTCGTTCAGGAGCAGGTGATTAAGCAACACTCATGGGGATGCCGAAGGAACGGACTAACGATTGTCAAGCACATTCTCCATTCGTTGCAGCCGTTTCTTCATAGGTAGTAGACCGCATCTATTTCTCACTGTTTGCCGTCCCGCCGCCAGAATCAAGTGCCATTGAGCGCTTTCGAGCCCTTCGGCAACAAAAGATGTCCGAAGATGTTCGTACTGCACCAGGTAACAGTCACAGGTCGAGCATGCCGTTAAAAGTCTTGTTTGGCTCCTCCTGCCAACCTTCTGCATGCGTCATAGTGCTTAGTCAGCAAGTGGAACGCCAAAAAGGGCTTTGGCCGTTCCTGATTGGGACAGGGTACCAGCACCCCACCCAGCCGCTAGAGGCAGCAGGTTAACCTTGGGTTAACGATGCAACGGTCATAGTTAGAGAAACTACATTTTTCTTGCACCACGGATAGGCAAGAACCTCAGGCAGAAGCATGCTCGGCATGGGTAATAAACTGCGTCAGAAGTCAATCAGATTCTTATTATGACCCACTCCACTTCTCCATACTTCGTTGTCTTCCCCATCTCGAACACCACGCTAAGCTCAAGTAATGACAGACTTCTACCTACTTACAGAAGTAAAATGTGTTCATGGGACCGACACCACATGGATCAGAGGTAGCGGCATACTTATTGCACCGTCACTGCAGCCCCAGATGTAGATGCCTTTGAAACTGCCCCAAGCTATTCCCTCAAACGTCGCACTAGTTATCCCAGCTGCCGAAGCACCAATATACTGACTCAACATTTAATTTTGACACTCGATACCAGTGTGCAGGATGAGTCCCCTGAAATATCCAAAGCAGGTCGATTCGTCCAAGGAGACTGTCGACCACTACGAAAAGGCCCCACCTTCTCCTTCGTCATCAAGCTCGTCCCATCTTAGGGCAGAGCCTCTACCCGGGCACAATGCCCATGCGCACTCCAGCTCATGGGTCCGAATACGGCGAGTGCTGATCTCTAATTTGCATTAATCCTACTCACTGCTTTCTCTCTACAGGCACTACATGCGAGAACCTGTAGCAGAATTCCTTGGAGTTATGCTTCTCATTATTTTCGGGAATGGAGTAAATTGCCAAGTCGTATTATCCTCGAATCCTGGCGTTGCTGCCGCTCAAAGAGGCGTAAGGCTATCATTCATTATCTGCATTGCTCTCACAATGACATGCGTTCTTCAATGATTTAGGATTACTTTTCGATCAACGTTGGTTGGGGAATTGGAACGGCGATGGGCGTGTGGATATCGGCTGGCATTTCGGGTGGGCATATCAACCCAGCTGTATGTGAACAGTTTTCTGCTGACGTCGATCGAGCTGGAACTGATGATTTCTGGATAAAAAGGTCACTCTTGCTCTTGCGACTTTCCGAGGATTCCCATGGAAAAAGGTTCCTGTACGTACAACCGTCTATGCGATTCCCAAGGCCCCGGCTCATCATCTGCCTCCTTACAGGGCTATCTAATCGCCCAAGTTCTGGGAGGATTCACAGGAGCGGCTATCGTGTACGGAAACTACTTCCACGCGATCAACGTTTTCGAAGGCGGCGTAGGAGTTCGAACTCAAGCCACCGCAGGCTTATTCGCCACTTATGCCGTACGTACCCATCCGTTCTCCGTTCTCCACCTTCAACTTTGACGAACATCAATCTTAATCAAGTCAGACTACCTGACCAACGTCTCCTGCTTCTTCTCAGAATTTCTCGGCACGGCTGTCCTCATGCTGGTAGTCCTTGCCTTAAGCGACAAGAAGAACTGTCCACCCCCAGCTGGTCTCACACCGCTCGTTTTGTGCTTCTTAGTGCTTGGTATTGGTGCTTCACTGGGAATGCAGACAGGTACTTACTCCCATCCCGCCAGTCAGTCTTTCAAGGTTTCATTATTCTGACGGTTCCGCATCCCAGCTTATGCCATAAATCCCGCTCGTGATTTTGGTCCTCGCCTCCTAACCGCTGCAGCAGGATATGGTACCATGGTCTGGAATTACAGAAAGTGAGCACCTCTACTCCTTAAATGTGATCCCATCCCACTGAAGGGCATGTCCCCTCTAGTCAATATTGGCTTTGGTGTCCTATTATAGCCCCGATCCTCGGAGCACAAATTGCGACCATTCTTTATGACCTTTTCCTGTATACCGGAAACGATGGTCTTCTAAAGGATAAGTAAGTACCGCCAGTCCGAGTCGGGTGTGCCATTGTATTCATGTTGATAAATCCCACTTAGGCATGTGTTCGAACCAGGAATGGCCCCAGCTTCACGAAAGAATATGCCCGGGGGACCCGGGGCCGATGAAGTGCCAGTATGAAAAAGATAAGAATCCGACTAACGAAGACAGCTTGAATCATATCCTATGTATTGATGATTACCCTTCTAATTTATTTGACTATACGAAATATCTGCAGCCCCCAGTACGAGCAATTGTTGCAGTCTTCATGGCTGCAACAGTTGGGTTGCGCCCTTGAACGAGTATATAAGTTATGGAAATACCCAGCTCTGACCGTAATAAAGTGCCACAGAAAATAGATTAAGATGTACAACAAATGCGAGATGGACTACATGGAGAAGAAGACGCTGACATGTCAATGAACGAAGAAAAAATCGAAGAGCGGAGTGAGGGACGACAAAGAGCTACGAAAGCAATGAGAACATACCAACGGACAATGCCAAACTACCAGCAGGAACGAAAACATGATCAAGAAACCGTCAAAACAGACTCCAAATTTTCAAGAACGTTTGGCGTTCCCAGCCCTCCTCGATCTCCCTGCCCCCTTCCTCCTCCTCTTGCTCCCAACCTCATGCACATCATCCAAATCATACGAAGAATCGAACCTCCCACCACCCATCTCATCTCGGTCCCGCTTAGACGGAACAGAAACTCGATCACGAAGAGGTGGAAGGGGGGCATCGGTAAGCCGATCCAACAGCGAATTCGAACGCATCATCACTGGTGCAACCAGGTGATCATTCCTCTCAACGCCTCCTCTTTCTCGATGTGCACGATCACCATCCCTATCACCACCTCTCTCCCTATCACCATCCCTATCCATTCGCACATCCTGATCAGGTTCTCTCCTCGATCCAACATACCCGGACCCAGAGGGACCCGAACTGCCCTGTGAAGGTGGGTCTACTTGCATACGACGGTCAGGATCCGGTCGCCTAAGCCTGGGAGGTGTGATCTCATTCAACAGCTTCTTCGACGTGCCAGGCGACACAGGCGCCGGCTGACTTCCAGTCATATCCACATCGGGGGACGAAGCAGTTGTCGAATTCGCCGTTGGTTGCAGAGGAGCGTCCCATCGACTACGACGACGTTCCGACCGACCGTCCCACGAAGAGGAGTGAATGTGACTAGCAGCGGAGGAGGAAGGGTGTGTTTCGCTATGTGCTAGTGGCTGTTGCTGCTCTCGCCTGTCCAACACCGGTTTCTGGGGGAGTGGGTGCACAATCGGGGGTGGGGGCAAGGACGGGTGCAAAATCTTCACAGGGGGAGGGTCTCTCGTGTTGCTGCTCTGTGAGTGTGACGAAACCCTCAAAGAATCCTTCAGCCTGTCCGTAGGTGGGGTGTACCGGTCGACATCAATAACTATAACATCTGAACCCCGTCGTCCAGCATCCGATTTCCGGCTTCCACTCTGACGTTCGGGCCTAGTGTCGATTGGGGTCGAAGGCCGAGGTTTTTGGGGTAAATTAGGCAGGCTCCTCGACTCGGTTGGGGGCCTCGCCTAGGTGAAGGGGTTCTATTACGACCTCGGTCTCGCTGCAATCACAATCAGCATTGGACAGAAAAGAAAGACAGTTAATCACGTACTTGAGACCGAGGTTCGCCCCTCGACTCGCGCTCCCAGCCTGCACTGGCCATATGAGGAGGCATAGAGTGAGGATCAGAGACACGAGAAGTAAAGTCCTGCGAAGGCTTGATAATTGTCAGTCAAATGTCCTCGAGGAGAGGCGGCAGTGAAGGGCTTACTGGACTCGCTCTTCGCGACTTGCGAGGTGGGCTTTCATAACGAGGTTCGCGAGATCGCTCAGAATTTCGCGGGGCATCGAAAGGCTAGACGCACAAGTCAACATCTGCGCCCACACAAAACGAAAACCACGTACCCTGTCATAACTCTCTCTCCGATGGTCTATCACGGGGTCCCTCGACCTATCCGGATAGTCTGGATAGTCTAGATAGTCGTGGCTGTTGACCGGAGGAAGGGGCTTGACACTCTGTACAGGCGAGATCGACGGTGCATGCCCGCTATTTTGGACTGGCGGAGGAGGAGCCGAGAACCGATGCCTCCCAAGAGGGGTATTATTCGTCCCGCTGACCAATTTTCGCGCTGATTCTCTCTTGCCGTTCTTCTTGGGAGATGGCTCACGACACTGCAAACGCACATCCAATTCATCAGTCGAATCCAGATCAAATACGAAGAATACACATACCTCTCGCCCACGTTCACTGGAAGAAACAGCCTCGCGCCGCGACTCTCGTTCGACCTCGGGCTCCCCTCTATAGCTGTTCCTCGCCGATTCAGGAGGAGGTGGCGGTGCCTCCCTGGCCGTGAACTACTCCGAATTGAGAGTGCTGGATGGTGACTATCTGAGAGTAAGATGAAGTCGAGGACGATGCTGTTGGTCACCTCAGCTCGGCGATGTTGTTTGTCCCGGACGGTGCCGCCAAGCTTTCTGCCACCAGACTTTCTGATTCCAAGCCCTCTCGAAACACTCTATGAGTTAACAGGTTATATACAAAGCAAAAATAACTCATAATACAACTGTTCAAAGGCATGTTTTTGGGTTTTAATGGTACTTTCAAAAATAAAAACCAAAGAAAACAAAGGATATATATCTTTCATAGAAAGGTGAGTTTGCTGAAGAGAAAAATAAAAGAAAATAGAAAGAATGTTCTGAGGTGTGAGATACCCATAAAAACCTCGTGGATGCACCAAAAGCAGACCCTATTTTGTTACTTCCTTCTGCAGTTTGAAAGCTGCCAGTTCTACCTCCAACCAGAATTTAAGTTTCCCCCAACCTTGGTTATCTCCATTCACCCGACACTGCATTCCAAGAAGCCCCACTAGCTGCCGAACTCCATACTGCCGATGTCTGTGCCCAGGGGGGCAGATAATGAGTACTTCACAACAAAGTGATATTTGCTCATTGAGGACCTGTCTCTGGCCAGTTTGTGCAAGTTTGAATCGAAGTGCCCTAGCAAGGTTGCTGAGTAATATGGAGCGACGTGGATGAGGTGCAGGGCAGAGTCCAAGTGCTTCAYGRTGCAGTGAAATCACCTTGGTTAATGTTCCAATGCCGCCCTTGCACTGATAGAGGAATTGAAGAGCAGTAGCAAGGTTGTTGAGTGATGTGAGGCGATATGGATGAGGTGCAGGGCAGAGTGCAAGTGCTTCTTGGTGATATGAAATTGCCTTGCTAAGGATATCCATGTCTCCATTCTGCTCATAGCAGGATATAAGGGCAGCAGCAATATTGTTGAGTGATTTTGCATGATCAGGGTGCTGGTTGGTTTGAACTCGGAGAGCGTGTTGAAAGGCCACCACTGCTTCCTCATGCATCTGAAGGCTACCTGTCCTACTACCTCGCGCTGTGTAGCACCTTCCAAGCTGTGACCACACTTTAGCATTGCCATCATCTATCCGTATGGCAACCTCCAAACAAGCCACCTGATATCCCCAGCAATCTTGACCAATTTTCTCCAGAGAACTGGCAAGTCCACTCAAAATAAATGCCATACCATTCTCTGAACCAATATTATCCATCATCATTGAATCCATTTTCCCGAGCACCAAGCTCTCGAGAAACAAGGCCGCCCATTGCCGTTGTGTCTCGGGGGTGATCTTCTGTAGCGTCGAACAGTGCTCTGTCTGTGACCATTGCTCATGTGAGCGTGGGGTTCCTCTGAACACATGGAACGGCCAGTACTTCACGGCATAACGTTGGTGGCTGTATAGATCGGAGACATGATGTGACGACGATGGAAGCCTAGCAAGCTGGTTGAGACAGCTCAAGCCCAGTGTAGAGTGGGAATCCAAGGTGGAGATCGAGAAAGAGCTTTCTGTCGTCGTGGCTTGGACATGCTCAAGAAATGACATATGGAAGAGCGTTTTTGCTGGGTGAACCATCCCCTCCGAACCTGGAGGTGGGGATCGGGTTTGGAGCGCGGATAGATCGAATTGAATGCGGTTTATAAGATGGGTACGGATACCTGCAAGCATCGAGAAGTCGGATGGGGAAAGTGCTTCTTGAAGGCCAATGCTCGCTCCTAGATACCGTCGGAGCTGTCTTTGGTCTTCAGGGGAGCGGAAGAGGCGTAAAAGCGCATTGCGATACAGCTCCCCGAGCCCATCACTACCACCAACTTGGCGCCTACTTCCGACAATCTCTTCGAGAATTTCGTGGGGCGGCGACTCGCTGAGCCGAAGCGAAAGCAACGCGATCACATTCGCGGCCCAGACTGGGAGACCGCCTGAGAGCTCCGTGAGCTTGTCGACATCAGAAGGGGTCGCCATTCGCCCATCCGCCCACGGGACGGTCTCTAGATGTTTGTGGAAATAGGTCTTGATAACCTCCTTTGGAATAGAACCAAGAGCGTATGTGCGGATGGAGATCTTCTCAATTCCGGGTAAGTGGGAAGCGCATGGGTTCAAACGATCCGTGATGAGGAATTTGACGACGTGACTTTGTGAGTTGAGGTGGGCGAGCGCCTTGATGAATGTCGGATGATCCGGCCATTCATCCATGGCATCGATTATGATGATGAGGGGTTGCCCGCGGTTGAGTGATTGCAAGGGCTTGAGGATGTACTTCTCAAGGTGGTTTTCGAGAGAGGTACTGTGGCATTGATCCATTGCTTCCACAATCTTCGGTATTGCCTGCGGATGGATGCTCCCGATTTCGTGAGCTATCATCTTGATGATCGCCTCAGGCCCGAATGTATCTGTCGGAAAGGCACTCAGGGAAACCGAGCCCGCCAAGCGATCGGCTGACCGAAACTTGTCTGAGAGGTGGCCAGCAAGCGTCGACTTGCCTATGCCGGCCGGCCCATGAATGCACAGCACAAGCTCGGTCCCATTTGACTCCCGTTCGCATAATTCCTCGACATCCGGCTTCCGACTGTCAGGTAGGTACTCCGCCCGCTTCACACTCATTTCTGGATGCTTTGGAAGCGCATCGAATCTCGCTCGTTCTGCCAGGGCGCCGTGTCAGTAGTTTTGATTGATACCTCCAGTAGCTCACGCACCAATGTTGATAGCATTATGTTGGATCGACGTTTCGTTCACTATACGAACCTGAGTTGCATTGGGTGCATGTACCAAGTCCCTCATTCGGAAATGATGAGCACCGCCGAGGATTGATTGACCTCCGACGGGTGCACCCTCGGTCAAGGATTCCGACGGCAGTCTAGCCTGGGAGACTGTTTGCGGACAGTGGAGAGATAAGACTCGGTCTTGAGGATCGTGTGATGTCGTAACCTTGCTGCCCCTCGTAGCAGGGTGGATTGATGACTCTGAGAGGGGGTCTTGTGCAATCAGGGTCGAGGGGGATGCTACGAAGCAGGGAGCGTTTGCCGAAGAGTGCAACGATTGAACTCGATCGGCCTCGTTCGTAGACGGGTGCTTTGATAGCTGAGTGATGGAGTCTTGCGGAAGGGAAGGTGTCAAAGAGTCGCGAGGTGTGGATGGGTGGACGCCCTGATTAGGCGTTGAGTCAACCCAGGTCGTGTATTCAGAAGCCGAGTTGCTGCCCGGACACTCGAAGAAAACCGAGCCGTCGAAGCGGGGCAGGAACCTAGGCCACTTGAGCATCGTGTGGGGATGGAGGGAATCTAGCAAAGCAGTGAGGGTGCGAGGAGCAAGTGAAATCGTGCACCAATCGTTATGGCCAGAATGCAATTAAATTGAGGCTGTGATACCTGACCAATTGAATTGCCCGCAATCGTGAAATCCTATGCCGCATATCATACGCGGTCAATTGTGTTATCTAGGATTCGTCAGTACGTATACCATCGAAGCTGGCTCTCATCAGCACGTCAAGACTCGGTAGGTCACAGGCTGAAGGCTCCGTCCCCGAGCAAGCTAATTTACGAGAATCCCACAGCTCGAGCACCACAAAGCCGTCTTGGATCCCGTCTGTCCCGCTATTTCGGAACTCGTACCTCCTCACAGCGTGTGCTGAGGACAAATTGTTCGTCCTTTTTGTACAAGTGCGTCAACGGTCCTTCCTCCTGCACCACAGGGCTGGTTTAGTGCTTCTCGAACCTAATGAGATTATCAAGAAATCGATTTGATGACTTCTAGCTAGTGAAAATATCTAAACCTGTCTTAGGGGAGGAAGGGGTCGAGGGGTCGCCGAGGGTGAAGGACGCTCATTCGAGTTTGAGGCGGATGGAGATGGATTCAATATCCTGGAATAGCCGTAGTACGAGTTATTTTGCTTTGCTCCTAATCAAAATATTTATCCCAGTTTCTATGAGTACCGTTGGGATTTGGGATATCTTGAAGCTGGGAGTAAATGCTTGGAGAGTGAACCTTCAAGTTACTTTCAGCAAGATAAAGTAGCAAGGAACGGCACTCACGATTCCAGAAGATGCCTGACAACGTTATGAGGGGTCCACAACCTCTCAAACGATGATATACCCCAGCTCGAAGGAACAGCTGGGGGAAGTGAATTGCGTTCAGGGGTTTCGATGCAATGACCATCGGGGCAGCATCAAATTCATCAGCCGACCCGAATATACAAGATATTTGGGCCGCGGCGTCGGCCTAGCTCGCAAAACGAGCCTTGATCCTACTTTCTCCACGCAATGTTGAAACAGAGTATTGACTTCGAAGTGATGGAAATCGGAGGTACGATCAAGGCGACGCGACTGAGTCGAGCCTGCTGGCTACCTCGCGTAATTCCTCTATTCAGGGCGTCATCTGACGCAATTTTTTTGCATATTCGTATACTATATCCTTCCTTGAGTGTGTTTACCGCGTTTCTATAAGCAATGTATGTTGCCAGAATCAAAGGGGAACGAGGCGGGTATTACAATTCGTCCTTGTTTGGGCCCAACCCCTTTACAAAGATTGCTCGCTTCGCTTGCAACAGCTGAATACCACTGTAGTATGTAGTAAACTTTGGAACCATGGGGACTCGAATTGGGCAAATACCCTAGGCCTGCTGCCTGAATGATAGATATCCGGCTAGGCGGAGACTCGCGTATCCGTACATGTAGATATCGACTAGGAAGGCTGAGGAGAGGCTTTTATGCGTATTCTTATAATTTCCAGACGGATACTGCACGGAACGCCAACGGTATGCAGGTCGAAATTACAGGCAATGCCTGGCCTAACGAGATTCGTTGCCGACTGCACATGGGTAACCACCCACTGGAAAAACTAGTAAATTTTGTGAGATTGCAATCTTGAAAGAGCGACTCGTGTGTACTTACTCGAAATGCCTCATTAATTGACCATTCGCCGAGCCACTGTGCAGTGTGGAAGAATCTTGGTCAAAGGCCTATAACCGAAAGTAGTAAAAAATATACATACCCGCATAGCATCGAATTCATCGGAAGTGAAAGGGGATGGGTTATTCAATGGAGAATGATAGCGGAAAGCAGGCTGCATGGAGCGCCGTTCAGTTAGACATAAGCTTCAAAACGGGAAGATACACGAACAGACCTGTATTCCAATCACCATTTCTGCACGTTCTACATAGCCTTGCAAGGTCACGGCCTGTTCTGGGTCTATTTTGAGAAGGCACACGCGCTCAGCTACCGTGGCTCTTAGAAATCCAAAGTCGTTGAATGTCCCACTCAGCCATTTGAGTGGCTCAGGGTCACATTCCAATGCCAGCGCCAGGGATTCGGCACATTTGATGAGGATGCGCCAAACTTGCCTGGGCCTATGGCACAACACCCAGAAGAGAAGTAGAGAGAACGAGAAGAGGTGGCGATAAGGTAAGGGTTCGGAGGACAAGTGGGTGAACTCCTCAAGTGCATCAACAACGTTTGATTCTGGAACTTCGCGCAGAAACATCGCGAGGTAATCCACACGTTCTAGTGCCCAAAGGTGGTGGTTCGATCGCCCATTTCCATCTAGCCAGAGATGAAAAGTGATCATGAAGGCGCGATAGCAAAATTGGAGACGACGCAAAGGCGATACAAAGAAAGGCCCTGATCGGATTTCTGTCGTGAGGAAGTCGCGGAGGGGTGTATGACAGGTCACAGGTGAATGTGCGTTGGTCGGGAGGGGAATGATTGCATTCAGTGTGACCAGAACTCGAGAAACTTCGGATGACTCGATTCGAATGCGTTTGGCGATCTGGAAGATAGAAGGTGGGTCAGAGTTCATAATTGCGATGGTCGAGATGATCTCAAAGAAACGAGGAAGATCTTGAGCTTTGGGGAGCACAAGGGCGTAGAGAGCATCGAGGGTCTGAGGGAAGAGGGGGGCCGGTCCTTGCGCAATTGTGGTTAAGCAAATACACTGCTTAAGGTGGTCTTCGCAGTGCTTAACGCTGTACAACGCAGCAGCCGTCCCGGACTGACGACGCTCGTGAAGGATGGAGCAGCGATATAGTAGATGAAGGTGATAAGAGGGAGGAGCAAAGAAGCATCGGGATCGACTTTCAGTTGTGAGGAAGTCACGGAAGGATGTGTGACACAGGGTAACAGGTAAGTCGTCGACGCCTGGAATATGTACAATCGCTTGTAGATTGGACAGAACTCGAACGACCTCAAAGCATTCAATTCCAAGAAGCTCTGCGATCCCAACAATTGGAAGTGGTTCGACAAGTAATGCGATGGTCGACATGATGTCAGGGAAATGAGGGAGATGCTGAGACCTGGAGAGTGTTTGGGTGTAGAGGGTATCGAGACCTGGGTTCATGTTGAGAGTGTGAGGGAGACGGTCCATCGGCGTTGATTGGTCGTTAGTGGGGTCCACGATATATTTGAAGAGCGCGGATGCGAAAATGAACGATCCGTTAATGTGGTCCACCAATTGGTCCTTATCCGCCTTTGTTGGCCATTCTCCGTGCTCCTGAATGAAAGCCTGAACGACAGGATTCCGAGAATTCTCGGCCTCGAAGCAGGTATCCATAAATGTGTCGATGTCATCGCGCGAACAATGGTCGACGAGGTCTTCCAGACGGACTTGATCACTGTTCCTCAGGCGGCCTTGGATGTGTTGCTCGACTCGACTGGTTATGAGGAATCGGAGAGGGACAAGGGGGTTCTTCTTGAAGAAGTCGAACATGTCATCGATGAATGCTATCACGTTCTCCCGATCTTCGCACTCGTCGAGACCGTCGATGACAACCAGAAAAGGGCCCTTCAAAAGGCATTTGAGCAGACGGCCTAGCTTGACAGCGGCTTTGAATGGCTCGTACACAAGGCGATGAAGCTGGGAGACCAGATCCGATTGAAGAACACCCGGTTCGGCCCTCACCGCATTTTCAATGAGCGGCGCCACTTCAGGGATTGCAGCTGCCAGCTGGCAAGCCAGCGTTGTGGCAAACTTGGTCATTCTACTTCTATCGCCGGTGTTTCGAAAGAAGAAGAAGCTGCCCACTAAGAGTTGTCTCCGTCCGAACTTGAGTGCAATTGCTAGAGCGATTGCTGATTTCCCGCACCCCACATAGCCGTAAAGCCAGAGGACGTGGGTGTTCCATAAAAGTGAGCTTTCGGCCCAGGACACGATCTTCCGGATTATATGTGTTCGTGTCCCGCGAAAGCACGCTGAGTTTGGTGGAGACGTTTTTCGATCTCGAGTATGAGATGCATCCAGAATTGGCTGGAGAAGTTTAATCAGGTCTGAAAAACAAGGGTTTAATGAAGGAGGAAATTGTGTTTATAATGAGGTCGTAATTGCTCACCCGTTCTACCGATGGGGACGTCCTGAATGTTTCCGAGGACTTGCTGAGGGCTCTTAGAACCTTGGCTGATAGAACCTGAGCGAATTCGAGCTTCAACACACCATCCGCCTTTCATTCGGTGAAATTACTCACCCAGATTATCGCCAAAATTGGCATTATGGATGCGCCCAATGCTGTTCACCGGACCGTGGTAGTGCACCTCGATGTCTCGAACGCCAGACAAGTCCTCGAAACGTTGACCTGGGTCTTCCATATCCCAGGCGAGGTGCAGGGAGTCTAGTAATGGGCTCTACAATGTGGGTGGTAAGTGGAGAGAGGTGCAGCACAGCAGTATGGCATGCCAGCAACAAGTCAAACGAGGGCTGGTTTATAAATGGCTAGAGTCCAGACTTACGTCCCGGAAGATCAATTACCAGATTGTTGGGGACGACGTTCCATTTCTAACGTCGAGATAATTTCCCATTGGGGAGAGGCGATGCTCTACGACATGCGCAGTGCTGTAGTGTCCTGAAAGTAAAGCAAAGGAAGACATACGGCCAACATACGGCGAATCTGTCGCGGGCCAGGATAGCACTGGCGATCTAGTCGGTCGTACAAGAAGGGAAGGAAACTAGGAACGAATATGGAGTTCCTTGTGCGTTGCCTGAGGGTCACCCATGCGAAGGCGCTGGTGTTGGCAGGCGCGTGTGATGGGCGTCAAAAAAAAACCACGCGTTGTTGTGTTCCGAAGCGATGACCAAACATTGCGGGCCGGTAGTCGTGTCAAGTGTTCAACGTTCAGGCACCGAAGGGTTCGCCAGGTGCCCAATCGGATTGTTATTCAACCGCACGGAGAGAAATTTCGCAACTTGAAGCGTCTAAAATGTCGCATTTAGCTGGAATTGAGATGCTTAAAGGCGCTGGGTTCTTGCGTGAATTGGTAGTACTCGTAGACTTAGGCTTGAAGCCTTCAAGAATTGAAAATGAGTGTCTGTTAGCTAGAGAAAACCTTTACAAAGGAATGTGTGATCGGAATAGTTCTGGATAAGTACACTAGCTCGTCCGAAAGCAGAGTAGAAATATACAACACGAGGTCCCAAATATAATAAGTTAGAGCGCAAAAAAAGAGCAGTCCACGTCAACGCGATTACTGGAAAGAAAAGCTATCTATACAAAAGGTCCAAAAGGTCCGCCGAGCCGCGGTATCTAGCACTGTCGTTTAGTTGCAACCGGTTGCCGACAATCTATTCTTTGGCCAGGGCTGGCCATACTGCGCCCACGTCGTATGATTGGCATTTGTGTATGCCTCTTTGTATCTAGAAGCGGATTTATCAGTCCCGTGCAACTAGAGATCGAGATGAACGTTGCTCACGTTTCGATATAAGCCGCTGTGGGATGGTCCACAGGGTCGCATCCAATCTTTATCGAGCCTTTGGGTTGGTAAACTCGAATCCAATCGACGCTCATTTTCGCAGGGAAGGTCAACAGCTCGAATTCAATATTCGCGACAAAGTTTGTCGAGAATCCCAGGTTCGCAATGATGTACTGCGAGGTGATTATATAATTGCAGGCACGGCGGAAAGAGAGTAACATACCATCGGTTCCAAACTCATCGGCCGTGCCGAGATTTCTGTCCGAGGATCCTCGATCATCGCAGTTGCGTAGATCGTCCATGCCTTCTTGTTGTCGTTGATCCAGGTGATATATGCATCATCATACCTTGATCACCCTCGTCAGAAAGTAGCCTGGTAGATGAAACCGAATATCACTGACCCTGGTTTGTACTCGAACCCGTAGACCGCAAACTGCCCACCATTCAACTCATACGCATTCTGATTCGTCTGCGCCAAGCCACTTGTAGTCTGCTGCAACACACCTCCAACATAATCGTTGTAGTGAATCTTGTCAGAAGTGTCGAAGAACTCGACCTGGCCAGACGTATTGAAGATTGCATATTCCGCCTGAAAATCCCAACAATTAATTTCGGGCTCGAGGGGTAAAGRAAAAAAAAAGAGGGTTCGAAACTCACGTTGTATGGAGCCCATTGTCCTGAAAGCGAAACGTACCCCACTCCGTCATGTATAGTCGCTTCGATGATATCGATTTCTGGAGACGCACGCCCCACATAGCTACCATCAGACTTCATTGGACCGGGATGCGACTCTCCCGGACATGTGCATGCAGCTGCGAAATTGACGTCAGCTCCACAACGTTTCAACAGGATACCGGGAGCAAACATACACAACTTTTGGCCGGGAAGGAAGGACTGGGTAAAATCCGGTCAAAACGAATACCCTTGAGGAAGTAAGAGCTGACGCACCAGCATGTCATTGTTGTACTGATCGCCATTCGTCACAGCGGCGAGTGGTGTCATCGTCCCAGGGTAGGTCTGATTAGGCAAGGTGCCGACATCGCATTCTTCGTAAGTGTAAGGCCACTGGAGTTATGATGGTCAGCAACGGATAGATGGATGCGTTGTACGATCAGCTCACATTGCCTTCAGCACTCGCACCAAATCCAGCTCGACCCAGGTTGCCCATAGTCCATCTGTGAGAAACGTCAATCAGGAATGTTCTGGAACGAAGGAAGGCAGATGCATTACACTGCTGGCCAAAAGCCTCCAATGGAGTTGCTACCAGGAAGACGGACAGAGGCTGATTAAGGAGATGTTAGGTTGTGAATCTATGATAGAACTCTCTTGATCACGCTTACTTTCGATCAGACCGCCAGTGAAACAGAATTTGTTCCTGTACCGTCCGTTAGACAACGTTCTTGGCATGAGAGAGAGACTGACCATGTTTGAACCTAACACAGGTTTTAGTCAAATCCGCAGCGAAGGATTGCAATAACGCTTACCATTCCAGATTTGTACGAGAGGTTGTGGTTATCCGCTGGATCCGCGACCCGCTCAATGGTAATCTGGAGGGATCCATTGCTGGTCGTGGCCTGCGACGGATCGTACCACTCCAGGTCATTCTACTCCAATGTTGGCTTAAGTGACCGCCTCGGGTAACATGGGAACAAGAGATTCACTCACCGTTCCCCAATAATGCAGATCCACGGCTTCCCAGAATGGATCGTCCCCAGGATAGAATGTTCTCCCGTCCTCATTGAATTCGTCCGAGAATACAAGGACGAGTTCATCGTCCGTTTGCCAACTTTTTTTNCGTGTACACGTCCCGTGGAGTGTCTTTGTCTATGAGACCGTAATTCCCTGGGAGCTCGGGAACTTGCCCGGTGGCGTTGATTCCACCGAGGTTAAACCCTCCTTGCGACGTTAGCCTCTGCCTGGTTAGTCGCGAAATTATTGGGTAGCCGGCACTAGAGTAGATATTCAGCACAACGAAGGAAGGCATAGAAGATAGAAACGCACAAGAGCATGAGCAGTCCCAGTACGAGAATGGTCAAGCAACCCATGTTCTGCACTCCTCTCATAGAAATTTTGCGGCTCTTCTCAGACCTGGGGTCAAGCTGATCTGGGTTGTGTATCGAATCGTCGGGCTCTTGCTCGTGCATAAGGAATGGAGTTCCCCATTGCGCAGGGGAAGGCGACAGGGAGTACTAAACCGAACGCGTCAGTCATCCTGGCAACGAGCGAAATTAATCTTAAATACCTTCTCAGATATTGACGAATGGTTGTATGGCTTCACGGCGACTCAGTTATCGGTACTTGATGCATCGGAAGCCGAACATACCTGTCCTCCGTACGACGACGTGCTGCTCATGGCAGAATGGCTAAGCAACGAATCATGCTGCCTCCTTCCAGACTCTCCAAACTCTCTGACATGGGGCGATGACAGCAAGCTCGCCTCCGACCAGCTGTTCGTGGACTGCGAGAATGGGTTGGCCATTGCCAATATAGAGCTTGCAGACGGTGGACGCGGAAACACGGGGTGAAGGGAGAGGGATAGAAGAGATCGTAGTTGTTGAAGCTAAAGAGGGCTCCACAAGAGCACCACGACTAGTGTGGTGCCCATGTAGTAATAGCATTTTTCACGGCAAAAAGAAGATTGGGAGTAAGCCAGTTTCGGCTAAACCCAGTTGCCCTTGTTGGGAAAAAAATTGATTTGCACCCTCGTTCCGCAACCCGCCGCTCCTGAAAAGGCAATTTAGCCCCTCAATCTCCCTCCCCACCGCCGCCTTCCTGGCCTGAAAGAGTGGGTCGGAGACCAGAACTTGCGGGCTTCCAGATTTCTCCGTCGAAAACTGGTGTCGCTTGCATCATCGGACACCTGATTTGTCACAAAAAGGAAGAGTTTGGTATTGCCTGTAACTATCAATGACGAAATGGGTTTCATCATTCGGCGCACTCGGTGGAGGCTGGAGCCCCCTCGAGAATCAAATCCGGTGCATGCGAGGCATCGCACTGCGGACAACTGCGGTTTCCAGAGCTACGTGGAGTCGGCCACCGCGAGTACATAGTTGAAGCATCCATTGTATACCGGTATGCATGGGTCCTGAATGACTTAGAGTTATGTACATGGCTGGACTGACGCGGTCTAGCTCGTTAGAAGATGTGACAGGTCTTCAATGTGTTATTAAATGTCATGAGTAGTTACGGGTGTATTGAAAACGGTGCCAAACTGAGTTGCATCGCTCAAACGATAACAACCTTACAGGCGATCTAGCCCACAAACGACCTACGAAATTAGACAGGGGTTTCAAGCAGGACAGGAACGGGATGATTTATTGACCTCAATGAAGGGTCCCGGATGTTGAGCGTCGGAACGTTGCTAGAGTGGCCTTCATATAGCAGCATAATGCAGAGGTAGCACGCGGGCTCATACCTCCAGGCCACTCAATCGAAACGATTTGCTGCTGGCTTGGCCGCAGTGGTATTTTTGTTTGCACATTGAGAAGCATCATAAGTAGGGACATCCAGATGAAGGAGTCGTGGTTACCGGAGAGAAGCCTTCTCCCCCCCCCAAAAAACGGGCGCATTGTGGGCCTTTGGGCGGCAAGAGAGCAAACACACAAACCCACAAATGGCGTGAAAACCGTTGATATCATGGGCTCCTCACCGAAGTCAGATGCGAACAACACAATCGCTGGAGGACAACGTATCGCTTGTTGACAAATGTAAGCGGTGGAGGTTCTGCGTAGATAGAAAGATGAACATTCAGCTCAACGACGAATGGTATGTGGCTCATCCCAGAGCAACAAGACCTTCAAACCTTCCGCTTTGATGTCGCTGAGGCTAGAAGGCGTCAATAGGATCGAAGATTCGGAACCGAAGAACGCAAACTCTAAGAAACCGCAATAGCTCCCAAGAACGAACTGAAGAGAGTGATTGCAGAGGTACTACTAATACCAGCGTCGGAAGGACAACGCACTACCAATCTCCACTGCGTTGACGGATATCAGAGAGACCAGAGTCTTGGGGATCGGCACCCAACAGAACAGGAGAGTAGAGATCGCTCAATCAAGCGGGCCAAGGCAAGAACAACACGAGTTGACCGACCTAAAGGCTAAAGCGGAAATAGCCTGGCCAACCGTCCTGCATCAACGGTCTGTCGAAATCCATCTTTCAACGGATGACCATGATCGGACCACGGTATCGACGGATGTCCATCGAAAGATCATTAAGATTTCGACGCTCCGGAGTGCCCTTTTCACCGGACCTGATATACGAATTCTGGTTATGTGGCCTGCAGTGACTTATCAACACGAGGTGCTGGAATGACGCTCGAGGGATGACAACACCGATCCATTTCCGATAATCCGAAACTCTGATAGCCTCAACAGCAAGGAACAGTGCGAGAGAGTCCAAGCGAATCAAATCAAAGAGTGAATGACCCGGAAGGGCTCATACAGTAGCTTCAAATGCCCCACAAAGAATGAGAAATAGCCAGCTCTGAGTCCAGTAGAACATGCGTTAGGGGGGTGGTGATCAACGGATGGTGGTGGTCAAACTGAGTTGATGTATGTCGGATGAGGGATCTTGATGCGGTGGGCGGGCCCGTGAGTCGAACTGTTACCTATGTTTGCACAGCAGCATGGCGCAGTGGTAGCGCGCGGGGCTCATAACTCCGAGGTCACTCGATCGAAACGAGTTGCTGCTAAAATATGATTTTGTCGTGCTCAAGAGAAAGGTGCCGATGAGTTGCTTTTTTTTCTTTGCGAATATCGTGGAGTGGTGCGTGCTTGCTGCGTCGACATAGCCCACGGCCATGAGACAGTGTATAGAACCCCCGTAACATTATTGCCAGAGCAGTCGAAAAAANCGGAAATCCGCGCTGGAGCTCACCGAATAAACGGAGACAATGGAAGGATATATATTCTTTTCATCGACAGAGCGATGTTTAGAGGTCTGAACGGTACGGGGACTCGGAGAGTACACATGTTTGTAAATAGGGACTCCTTGAAAACATTCTTTTCCTGAAATCCGCAGCAACATCGACAAGATGAGCTCTAAGATATCCAGCAAAGGAAGGCCCATAAAGGAGGGGATCCCCCGACGACACAAGCCAGTAGTGCAGTAGCAAGGTCATCGTGTCTCCGGGTTGCAAGCAGAGCCCGAAGAGCTGGGGCGGCAAAAATTAGATAACCAAAAATGAGGTCAGTGACCTCATAATAGTGGTTAAACTATTAAGAACAGATACTACACTTGATCTAAGCCAAAAGGCCAGAGTGGTAAGGAATCAGGAAGGATGGGGCCCTCCTTATATACCTTCGCCCTCGCGCACGGACCATTATTGATGGCGTTGCCGGACCGGACATACCCGACCACATCCGGTCGACGGGGCACACGACTGTAACACTCTTCTGCGCTCACCCAATGCTCACCGGCACCGCTCATCACCTCTCTGAGCCGTTTTATGCACCGCGAGACCCCATCTCTGACTTTTGGCTATATGAATAGTAAGTATTGGCTTACCCCAGCGCCTCGTCACCTCTGGTTCTTGCACGGTGTCTCGTCTTGCGACGGCCTGAGCTGGGATGCGCTGAAAATCTGGTATAAACCGCTGGGGCTCAACGTTCTGCATATTCCACCTAGTCCTTCCCTGGAGCTACATACTCTTGGGCGACAAGCATCAGTGGAGCACTATATATATTGTGTAAGTAAGGGCCACTATCTACGACCCATTGGCGAATATAATTAAAAGGAATCGAGTCCGGAAGCAAACAAAAAGAGGGAGCTGCATCCTGTCTCAGGCTGGCTTAAACCAGCAAAGCTCCGGCAAGGACCCCGACAGCGGAGAGGAAAACCCCAACCTGGACTCGAGACCCAGCTGATCTGGGCGTACCAGTCTCTACGGAAGCTTCGGCGATCGACGTCGTGGGCAATCTCAACGACTCGACGTTGGAGATTGTGGCGAAAGGTTTTGCGCTTCCAGTTGTAGCGCCGATGAGTGCAACTCCGCCGACCTGCGATTGGCCTACAGCGAAGACTTGGCCGCATACCAAGCTACCATCTGCTTGCTTCTGGCAGGTTTCGAGGATGCCAGCTTCTACGCCTGACGGTGCTTTGGTCGCCATCGCGGCCGCGTAGCGGGAGGCATCGGCACGGTAGGTGACTAACAATGGCATGGGCCTTATGAGTGTTGCAGGGGAGGAATGATGCATGACAATACTTACAGGTCTCAGTTACAGGCGTAGACAACAATGTTGCTGTCGTCGTCGCGTCCTGGTAGACGAGCAGGCTATTGACCTGGGAAACAGCGTAGATGGTCGCGCTATTCTGGTCGACTGCAACAGGGGACGCTCCAAGGGTAGTTCCCGACGCAATGAGAGTTTGACCTGCTGGGGGTGCGTCATCCAACATCACGAGGGTCACATCGGCGGCAAGTGCCGCTGGAAAGACTGCGTTAAAGACAAAAGGTCAGCCTGGTTCGAGCGCTACGAATTCTGGTAGCTCACCCAGCGCGGCAGCGACAGCATATGCAAAAGCTTTCTGGAGCATTGTGGTGCTTTTGAATGGTGGTGCAGGTAGAAGGAACTGAAGAACCATGAATGCTGGGGCTGCAGTCTTTTATATGTTTCAATCACAAAGCTCGGAGATCTGGGCGCTTTGTGGGCGTACCCTGCATCCCCTTTCTGCGTGATCGTAGCTCAGACCGTCAATATATCACGACACAAAACTCCTTCGATCAAGGACTCTGAGACTCTAGGCGACCTTGTCTGCCAATGGCCGCCCATATTCCACCTGTGTTTCGTTATAATCCATCGAAAATGTGCGCAACAGCTGTGATGCGTGTGCTAGATGCACACACAACTTCGGCGAACTGTTCTTATGGCGCGAATAGCGGGCGAAAAATAGGTCAAAGACTTGTACCTTTTTCGGTACATCTCTGATTTTTGGTACATCCCAAAACCTGGTACACCCACTCTCATCACGACTTGCCCTATTTCGAAACTCGAGGACTTGTAATTTCGTGCATAAAAAATCAACATTTACAAGGTATACATATCACTCGAGGTTAAAGGACTGCTCAACTGGCGAGAAATGTCACTAGAAGCTCGAAAGTCCTGCCGATGGGTCCACGACCGCTGGCTGTTACCGATGAGCCCGGTTGGTATCGGCATACGGCGAGCCACACCAATGGGCAAAAATTGAAGCCCGGCCGAGCGCTGCCTTTTCACGTCTTCCCCAAGGACGAGACAACATATTTCTCTCTCAAGTGATGACTGCTTGAGTGAAGAGAGTATACCTACAGGTGGGAGAGTTGCTCAGCTCACGAGAAATGGTATTACAGGGTCACGGCTCGAAGGCTGGGACCGCGCAGGGTGACATTCTCCGGATCGCCAAGTCGAATCATGTCCCTAAACTTTATCTTGGACTGGCACAAAATAGATCAAGAGTTTTCTCGGAGCTTTCTTTCTAAATACAAGTCCCAGTTTCGTGATCCAATTTACCGACAATCGAGTACATACTAGCACATGTACCGATACCCTGACACAAACGCAAGAAGATGTGCCAACATCGATTCTTTACCCAATATTCATGCCATACGTTCAGTACTTTGTGTATGTGGGCTTCACGCTTCTATGTCATCAATCCGACTGAGTTCGTAAAACATGAAATCCATACAGAATGCATTACAACTATCCTACTCAAAATGGGTATACGATCAAGCCATGAGTACTTCAGTCTGGATCCACATCATGCCAACAGAACAGCCACCGCCATCCCCAAACCTGCGAGCGTTCCGAACAATGGTGATGTTATCGATGAGGCAGCGCTCGCCTGAGTGGGCAAGTTCAGGCTCTCCACGTTGGAAATGGTGTACCATGGCGCTGGAGAACCTGTCGTTGTCACCGCGACAGTGGCTTTCTGTCCCCCACTTTCAGCGACAAGCTTGACTGAGCACACAAGGCTTCCATCCTCTCTAAGAGTGCAGTCGTCCGTTCGTTCCGCCTGGACTCCACCGTTTTGCGTTTGGAGAGCTAGATGGTACCGAGAGGCGTCGGCGCGGAATGTGTCTGTAAGGCAGGCAAACACGGAGAGGTGCCGGAAGTTAGATTTCCATCGCCAAGTCAGGGTTACATAGCTGTGGAATCACTTACAAGTATCGGTTGTGGGTGTTGCGACCAAGGTGGATGTGAAGGCGCCGGATTGCACGACCATGAGACTTTTAGCTTCTTTCGCGACATAAACCGTCTGGCCATCGGTCTGTACAGCGACGGGGGAGATCTCAACGGAAAGGCCGGAAACGATGGCATTGGGCGAGGAGGTGCCCTCTGCCAGTTGCCAGAGAGTAACGTCTGTCGCAAGGGCGGCAGGTAGGACTAAAAGTCAAATTGATCCGGTGAGGTCAGTTGAGCGCTCGCGGAATCCCATAGCGGATAAGAACAAGACTTACGGGCTGCCAGAATCACTGAGAAGGATGCGACTGCTTTCATGATGGGTCGTACGGGGCGTCGAGGTCACTGCGTCGCATACTGCACGCTAGCCTACTTATACGCAGTTTTCTTTCTGCAGCCGAGTTCGAGCCGAATCCGGGTTTGGCGTAAAGCAGCCTTATATGCGCCGCTATAAATGATGCGCATCGTCAAGGGGCCCCAAGGAGCAAATCATTATCAAGGGTGGTACTGTCCAGTGATGAAACGTGAAGCAACGCGTTACGCGTGTAGTTCATTGCACCTCCTCCATAGATCATAGATGTATATCACCGCACGGTCGTCAGTTCTGGAAGCAGAGAGATAATTTCAAACGTCCGGCTCCCGATTCAACCCTAGCGGCCGGCCGATTGCTTTCAGTGCGAACTCCTAAGACTCGGTGAGTCATATATCAGAGTATTCATACCTTCACCTTCAGCAGCCAGGGCGATTCGTTATAAATTCAGCAAAAATCGATATCAAATGCCCCAGATCCAAGTGAAGCCAACGATAACATCACGGGCTTCAAGTTGAAGTCGAAGCACCATTTCAAAGCGTCGGAGAAGAATGAAACGAAGAAGACAAGGCACTTAATCACGTAGAAAAGATCGGATGCTATCACGAGAAGCTGATTGCTGGCGACCCGCATCGAGAAGCCAGAGAAAACCAAACCTGTGTCGAGCACTGCATAGCCCGGAGCACTGAGGCGGGGGCCGGAGTCGGATGAAGTCATTTCGGTACTTGCATTCGATGCACAGGCGAGCAGGCAAGAACCCAACAAATGTTCAAGCCACCAAAGGTTGGGAGGGGAAAATACCGAGAAAGCCCCGGGTCGTCCAGAGGCTCAGAGTTTGCATATAATTGCGTGCATGCAGACGCGAGGCAGCTCGCGCTTGTAGTATTGGTTGGAGTGGGCGCCCGGAGGGGTGTCTGCTTTCAAGACAGAACAAGGCGCCAAGTCACCAGGTCCTGGATTACTGGAGTACTGGATAGGGTCATCAAATTGGCCGGTATCCTTGGGTGAGCATCTTGAGGGCATGCAACAATCAAAAGAAGAGTTCGGAGAGAGGAGAAAGAGTCGACGTCCGTCGTGGTAGTAAATACTGACGGGTTGTATACCATCAAACGCGTTGGCAAACAGGGCCACCATCGGCCTGGCGGAACGGTGAACCCAAGGCTCGCTAACTATCCGTGTGCTCGAAAATATAACTAAATAATGAAAAAGAAAAATCGGAGAGAAAGAGAGGAAGAGACAAAGGAATAGCACTTCTCAAGAGTAACCTACCCTCAACAGCACAGGCTCTTAGTGCTTGTTGCCAGGGCAAGAGGGCGTCGCCGCTCTGGGAGCTTCGGAGATAGGAAATTCCCTACCTTTCCCCACCTCATAAGATAATGGACTTTCAGCCATAAACTCCAAGAATAATTAGAGCTTGCCTTCAGAAATTTATTTATCAGCTGAAAAGCTGAGGCCATTCAACTTTCTGCAAGCATTTCGTTTGAGGATCCTGATAAAATATGATAACGCAACTGATCCGTTGTTCGGCGATCTTGACAACCAAGGCGAGTAAGTACCCAATTTCGTGACCCAATGTGCCGAAAATCGAGCAAATACTAGCACAAGTACCAATACTCTGATAAAAGATGCAACAAGATGCATGATGCATTTTTTACCCAATATTCATTAATATTCATTCACGTATGTGGGCTTCGCGCGTCGCGCTTCCGTGTCATCAATTTGGCCGAGTCCGTAAAATATGTCCACATGGCGTGCATTACAACTATCCTACTCATACTCAGGACCGCACGGGACCACTATCAAGCCATGTGTCCAATTCATGCCAACAGAACGCCCACCGCCATGCCTAAACCCACGAGCGTTCCAAACAACGGTGATGTTATCGACGAGGCAGCGCTCGCCTGAGTGGGCAAGTTTAGGCTCTCCACGTTGGAAATGGTATACCACGGTACTGGAGAACCTGTCTGTGTCACTGCGACTGTGGTTTTCTGTGCCCCGCTTTCAGCAATGAGCTTGGCCGAGCATACGAGGTTTCCATCGTCTCTGAGAGTGCAATCTTCCTTAAATTCGCCCCGGACTCCACCGGTTTGCGTTTGGATAGCCATATGGTATCGAGAGGCGTCGGCACGGAACGTAACTGCAAGGCAGGCAAACAGGGAGAGATGCCGGAAATTGAATGAACATCGCCAAGTCAGGGGTATATCTTTGTGGATTCACTTACAAGTATTGGTTGTGGGGGTTGGAACCAGGGTGGCTGTGATGCTGCCAGTTTGCACGACTATGGGACCTTGAACTGCTTTCCCGACATAGATCGTCTGGCCATCGGTCTGTACAGCGACAGGGGAGACCTCGAAGGAACGGCCGGAAGTGATGGGATTGGGTGGGGAGGTGCCCTCTGCCATCTGCCAGAGAGTAGCGTCTGTCGCAAGGGCGGCAGGTACGACTAGGAGTATTTGGTCAGGTCAGTTGAGCGCTCGCTGAATGGCATGGCGGATAAAGATAAGACTTACGAGCTGCCAGAATCACTGAGAAGGATGCAACTGCTTTCATGATGGGTCGTACGGGGCGTCGAGGTCACTGTATCGCATACTGCATTCTTAGACTACTTATATACAGTTTTCTTTCTGCAGTGGAGTTTGAGCTGAGTCCGGGTTTGGCGTAAAGCAGCCTTATACGCACAGTTGCAATGTTGCGGATCGTCAAGGGCCTCCAGGAGCAAAGTAAGGGTGGCACTGTCCAATGATGAAACGTGAAGCAAACACGCTATTGGTGTGGTTCATTGCATCTCCTCCATAGATCGTAGATGAGTATGAGCGCACAGTCTCCCCGGTTCTGGAAGCATTGGGGAATTTTAAACGTCCGGTTCCGTCTCACGAGCCGATTCAATCCTAGCAGCCAGCCGATCGTTTTCAGTGCTAGCTTCCAACACTCGACGAGTCATATATCATAGTATTCATATATATCCCAAATCCAACGGAAATATCAGAGGGCTCTAAGTTGAAATCGAAGCACCATTTCCAATCGTCTCGGCGAAATGAAGCGAAGAAGATGAGGCACTTGACCACATAGAAGAGGTCGGATGCTATCACGAGAAGCTGATCGCTGACGACCCTTAAAACCTGTGTTGAAGACCGCATAGCCCGCAGCAGTGAGGCGATGGCCGGAGTCAGAGCGACTCCATTCGACGCACTGCAGGCGAGCAAGCATGAACCTAAATTTCAAGGTTCAAGCCAAAGATAAAGCCAAAGATACGGAAGGGATGAGAAAGCCCCGGGTCGTCCAGAGGCCCAGAGACACAAGGCAGCTCTCGCTGGTAGTGTGGGTCGGGTCTCAGAGGGGTGTCATGTCTGCTTTCAAGACAGAACAAGGCGCCGGTCACCAGTACTAGTGGCCGCCAGGAAGAGGAGCCAACTCCTGGAGTACTGGAGGAGGGGACAGGGTCATCAACCCAGAATGTCAATGGTCGGGATCCTAGGGTGAGCATTTGAGAGCATGCAGCAAGCAACCAAAAGAAGAGTGCGAGAAGTCACGGTTGCTGTGACTGCCATGTTACGCGTTGTATACCATCAAACGCGCTGGCAAACAGGGCCATTATCGGCCTGGCGGAATGCGACCTTCGACTAGTCAACCATGCTATCTCTCACAATCCCCTTCGTCGACGCCTCACTATACCCCTCTGGGTTGCCTTTCCACCATTATCAAGAGGATGGCCTTCAATGGAGATTCAGGCTTTACTATCGCTGGGGAAGCAACGCAGGGTTACTTGTACATCCCGTCATCCCGGTTCTAAAGCGCAGCTATCCAGCCAGGTTTACGCTTTCTTTGCGAAGATTGAACTCGCACCTCTTTTGCCCCCGACTCGCTGACAAAACTGGTGTCGAGCGGTGGACAGGATCAATGCATTGCTTAACACAGATTGGGTCCTAAAAATAGAATGCTGGGACTTCATGCATCATGATCAGCGGCGCAAGTTAAAAGGCAACTGAATTGAAGTTACGCTCTTGTCACACCCTTCCTGGCTCTACGTGTTCAAGTCTCCAGCGTGCGGCTTGCACAATCGCGACGTCTATGGCTCTCCCAAGTCAGCAAGATCATGCATACTCCAAACCGGACTCTTTGACCGACGATTATGGCGGTCTTGAGGCTCACAATATGCCTGAGAAGGAAGCAATGCTCAGCAAACATCCTAAGGACAACATTTCGCAGTCTAGGATAAAGAGAGGAAGGTGAGCTTCCCCCTGTATACGCTGCAAACCCTTGAACTCGACCCTTTGGCAGGAAGCGATCGAAATTCCTTTCAATTCGCTACATAGTTCCACTCTTGACCCTCTCTATTCAAACCATCCTGCTTTCGTTCCTCTGGATATTTTTTGCTGTGACCTCGCGCGCACCCGTGGCTCTTCCTGACTCTATCGCCCGCGCCGTGAAAGTCAACGCACAGCCGGTGTTGATGGTCGTGTCACTGTTCGCCACGGTAATTAGCATCGTTTCCTCTTTGTAAGTTGCTTGGCTCTCAGACTCTGCGACTCTTACTGAGGATCGTCCTGTAGCCTTTTTACCCGCTCAATCCGATACTCACTCGGTCGTTTTCTGAGCGGTCCGCTGCCTATTTCATTTTTCAATTTCGGGGCTGCTGTGAAACTGTCACGCAAGAAGCCAGTAATCGCTTTCAAAAGCTTTGCATGGACTTTCTCTTCCATCGTCTTAGTAATGTCGACCGCTAGTCAAACGGCTAGGTGCGCTTGCTTATCTTTCTCTCCGCTATATTCCTTTTTTGACGGTTGAATCCAGTTGGACTACGTTATTGACTCCAAAGGAGATCCCTGTCACAGCGGCGTTACAAGGATTTGAATTGGACATCTCAAGCGAAGCATTTGGAAGTTTGATGCTAGCCAATCGGGACGTTGTCACCCCTGGTATGCAGCTTCTTTCCCTGCTTACGGTCATCTCGGGTGTCTGACGATCATCCGTTTCTAGAATTTTTTGCCCATTCTCTCCCGCTGGTTACTCAAAGTGGTGCTACAGCTGCGAGCACCAGATTTTCCCAGCCCAGTATCTTGAATTTCAACCAATTGTCCTACATTAACTCAACCTGTGAGTAGAGACTTCGATTTTCTGAGACCTTCAACTCATGTGTCACTTTGCAGCTGGTACCCTTCCAGCAACATGGATGCCTTGGGTTACTCCCTCGACATCAGCTAGGGGAAGTTCAATTCCCGCATCGATCTCCTTCGGTGCCTTCAGACCGAGTATCAGTACTCTGGACAGAGAGCCCTTCCCTGTAAGCTTCAGCCTGACGCAGCAAGGCTTCACGTCCCGCGTGGAATGTCGCTCCGCTACACTGAGTGGTACATCGCGTCCGAGCATATTCCTCAGCTCAGCGACCGAAACCGTTGGAGAAGACGTTCCCGGAGCTACTCCTCAGAATATCACCGTTTCTATGATGACTACGGGGTGTACTGGGGATGGATACACGAGTCTGAACTATGACGGAAGCAACGCCGGGAACAACGCCGGACTCGTGAGAGGTAGACCTGTTTTTACCAACGCTGCCCGTGATGCCGTGTTTGGCACGAGTTGCGCTGTCGTTGGAGGAGATGGGCGTCCTCATTGGGGTGGGTGTTCTGGCCTTTTCGGGGTTTCAGTTCCATTGACGAAAGCTTGGTAGATCTTATCCTCGTTGGGACTGGACGGTACTCCTTCATGGGCAACACGATCTGTTCCCTCTGGCCTTTGACAACGTCTGTCGACGTCGAGTATCAAGATGCTTCATCATTCTTCAATTCTTCTTTCCCCTCCTTCATAAACCATACTCGGGTCACGAACGAAACAAGTGCTCCCTGGCTCGGGCAATTCGCCACGGATATCTTCCTCCAGGGCGTCGTCGGAGAAGGACAAAGCACCGCCGGCAGCTCTTTGGGCGATGTCATTCGGGGCTTCGTAGTCGGACCTGATGGGTCACAAGTCGATCAAGCTCTGGTGCCGCGGGTCCTGGAGGCATACGTCAGAGGTGTCTTGGAATTTAGCGTCACGGTCAGTCCTATTCCGTATGGCTCCTCATGACACATGCTGATTTCTTGTATGACAGCTCCTGCGCACAGCGTATAGCTCGTCAAACAACGGGCTCTACCCAAACTCCGCGAGCGAAATCCCAGAAAATCTCCGGAGACCACTGAATGGGACCTATGTCACGGAAACGATTGGGTGGTATCAACGGACGAGCAAGGGCGCTGGCACTGCTACGCTCGTAACTCCCAGTATCGTTGGGCTGACCTCGATATTCGTGATAATCTTCAGTATGTGGTGGACCTCTCGTGTCAGCTGGAAAACAGCGGGAGGGAGAGGGCCGGCTTTAACAGAGGCAGAAGATCGGGCTCAGACTTTCTTTGACCCAGACGATCTCTTGCACGTTATCACCGCTTCCAGAGCGGGAGGACTCACGCATGTCGATTTCCTGGGTTATGACGAGAAACCGGATGAATGGGAGAGGACGGTTGGGATTAAGCTGGGATCCGCTTCGTACGGAGTGGGCTTTGTAACCCAGTAAGATGGTGAGGAGTCTGAGGCCTGAGGACTGCGACTGTGAAGTCCATAGAGAGTTATGGTGTATATATTCTTGCTTATCATGTACGATTATTAGCGTATGGCGTTTCTACGACATCTTGTTATTCATATTGCTTGACTCAGGCTGAATATTCTAGTTAAAAGCTGCTCGAGGAAAATCCACATTTGCCAACATTTCGGTAAGCGTACTCAAGCCCAGACTGAGAGCATTCTATGCGCCTTTCCATTGCGTCGAGACTGCGATCAATCTGGAGACACTGGCCAATGCCGTCAGGAGAGGCAGAAAGGCAGACATGCTCTAGGGTACCCCGTGCTTGCTGCATAAACTCTCCGCAGAAAGGCAGGACGAGCGACTCAAGCATCCAACGGAAGTCGGTATCACGGTTGGACCGGCACTCGAGATAAATCTTGAGCTCTCGTAGCTGCTTCATGTACGGAACTCCGAGCGGTGCATATTCCATAGAGGTAGGATCCACTACAAAAAGCCAATGGTCAGATGGACAAAGTTCAGTCGTTACATAATTTTCAACGGATTTACTTACCGGTTTCAATTGGAGAGGGAACTTTGAACCGCAAATGCAGCGTGGTCAAAGTTTGCGCCGTAAGGGATAGAAAATCCCTGAGTGTTCTCGCATTCTGGCTCGATATTTGCGGCGTGTTGTGCACGGTGGGGAACACCAAACTGGCAGTCCTGGTGCCACGGAAGAGAGCAGGGAAGTTTTCATGTAGCTTCCAAGACAGAACGAACGACGATTCACAATGAAGGTTTGTGATCGAGGCAGTTGTGTCGATGGTAGGTCCCGATGCCACCGTATCCGAGCTGAGGTCGGATTCCTTCAACCCCCGTGCCCATGGACAGCTGGTCAAGCTGACGGAGGAAATCGAGGGTAAATTCACCCAAAGTTCAGGGGGCATGCCAACTCTTCGTAAATGCAATGTCCGCAGCTGGAGATTCACTTTGAAAAGTCGGATAATAGCATTTTGAAAGCCTGGGCCCGTGAACCCCCAGTGGAGGTCACACTCTCGTCGAAGGGTGTCCACGGCGAACAACCGAAGAGACCCGAGTTGTCCGAGGACGTAATGCAACGAGGGGTGGTTGCATAGCTTGGAATTGATTGGGGATTCACCGGGCGGGACTGGGTCGTCTTCGTCGAAAGATACCCTCAATACGAATGTGCGTACGAGGTGGGACAGGGAAGGGTCGGCTCTAAATGAGCGCTCAAGGAGTTCTAGCCGTTTGTAAACGCTCTTTGAGCGTTTCGCCTCGTTTCCGTCCACGTCATCTACGATGTGAATTCTAGAGAATATGGCTATTCGAGCCTCGTGGAAGAAGCACCTTGAGACCAAGGCACAGTTGAAGAGGGTTGGAAGGGCGATATCACTTGGAACTGTGTGGGGTTGCGATGGAATATGTTGCAGTATACCCCCGACGACTTCTGGCGGGCAAAACATCTCGAGCAGTGAATGGTAGGCTATGAACAAAGGTGGGCCCCAGTGGCGTCCTGGCCATTGCCCCAACCCGACGTCTCCGACGGGGATGGTTTCAGGGTTGTAACGGCGGAAGGCGAGGCTTTGATACAATGAACGAAAGGAATTAGCATTCTTTTCTCCACATACAATCCACTATAAAAAGCACAATACTATTACACTTTGGCGTGTCAGCAGCCGTTTCTTTCGATGTTACCTCTAGACCAATTTTAGCAGATCTCCCAAGACGCCCATAGCAGTCACAGCTGCACCAGCACCAGCACCTTGCACAATCAAGGGCCTGGGGCTGTAGCGTTCAGTATGGAACATAATGATGTTGTCCGAGCCTCCGAGAGAGGTAGCGAAAGGGTGTGTCACAGGATACCTTTCGATGAAGAGTCAGATAAGGTTTTTCGCTCGGGAAACGAAAAGAAGCGACGTACTTTTCCAAACCAGCCTTGACCACGCCCGCCTCGACATCCACGACGCCCACGAACCTGAGCACCTGGCCTTCCTTCGCTGCTTCTTCCCTGAGTTTGTTGAACTCTTCATCGAACCCTGGCAACTTGCCAACAAACTCGTCTCCACTTGCGAGCCCTTCCAAGGGTGCAGGGATGAGAGACTGTGTTTGCACATCCAGGAATGATTCGAGTTCAGGGAGTTTGGTTTGCGAATGGGAGAGGGCAGATACGGTTCGAGCCAAGATGGTCAGCTTGCGCGCGACATCGAACCCATTGAGATCATCAGCGGGATGAGGCTCCGTGTATCCCTTCTCCCTAGCCACCTTTACCACTTCCGAGAACGCGGGCTTCGGCGCATCGGAGGAGGCTGCAGAGAAATTGTTGAAGATGTAGCTCATCGTCCCCGAAAATACGCCCTCGATCTTCTTCACCCTGTCGCCACTGCCCAGCATCTCCTTGAGGGTGTTGATCACGGGCAATCCGGCGCCAACGGTGCTCTCGTTCAACCACCTTCCTCCTCCCTCGGAGTCGCTGGCAGCAAGGATGGCATCCCAGGTCTTCTTCTCTCCGGAGAAGGCCTTCTTGTTAGGGGTGGCAACGCTAAGACCCTGGGCAATCCACTCGGGATAGAGACGAGCTACGTCCTCCGAGCTTGTGTTGTCTACGATGACCGCCTTTCGGCCTTTTCCTTGTGCGACCAATCCAGCAAGATACCCCCCGAATTTGCTCAACTCGGCCTTTTCTGCGCTAGCGTCCAACTTCGCCTTCCAGCCTTCGCTATCGGTGATCGCGTTTTCGGGGGAGGTGTAGAGTGCTTTGCGGCTGGAAGACAGAAGGACAATCTTGAACGGATTCTTGGCCTTGTTGATAGACAGGATCTGCTTGACGAGCTCGCCTCCCACCAAGCCTACACCCACGATCCCGACCAAGATATCTTTGTTTTGCGATGGAGACATGGTAGTGGTTTTCAAGAAACGGGAGAGGGTAAAGGTAGAAAAATGGACTGCAGGGGTTAAGGCGCGCCTCGGGTAAAAATTTTGACGTTGCGGGGGAGTGGCGAGCCTGTAGACCGTCGCTGAGGCTCCTCCAATGGTTTTCGAGAGAAATCGTACCTTCGGACTCGCAATCCGAAGGTTCATTGTGGAGATCATGTCGACATGGATGTCTAGATATATTCGGACTGATCGGACTGAAATCCGACCGCCGCCTGCCATCATCACTGACACCAGAAATATTAATATTGAAGGAGATTCATCGCTGTCTATCACAACCCGCTTGGGAGCACCAAAACCCGAACGAAACACCGGTGTTGCTCTGCCAAGTTCGCTCCTACTGGCGCCAGGCTGCTTTGGCCGAACCTCATTGACGACTCTGTGACACCATTGTATACACTGAGGAAGAGATAATATCCCTCAGTTCGAGAGAAAGCCGTTTAATGCAGCCCTCAGGCTGCGGATCCTCACCATGTCACAGCGGTTTGGTGCCCCCCTCAAATTTACCCTACCACAGGCCAGTTGACGAGCACATGATCGGCGAAGAGGACTCCCATTAAGAATAACCGAAAGGAAGGACTACTTCATTCCCAGTGGGCTACCCAATTATTTCACGACTGACTTCCACCAGGCAGAGCTTACAAGGAGGATTCAACCTCAATATAATAAACGCTACAGGTTAAATTCGCGGGCTCCCGGGGAATTTCGGTCTGATAGACAAAGATACCCCACGGGATGTGTACATAAAAAGAACTGGCAAACGGACGAAGACCTGGTTCTTGTATCTTCTGACGAGTTCAATCAGGATGAAAGAACATTCTATCCCGAGGACGATCCATACTGGGAAAACGGTTAGCATCTTTTACTCTCAACACGAGGAGCTTCATTTTGACATCGGGTTAGAATGTCCTTGAGTGGTACGATCCCTCGCAAGCCACAAAGAGGACTGGACCCCTTTAGCTTACGCTCGAAAGCGTTGCGGATCCGACCACAAATCACAACTTGACGCACAAATCTGGAATGGTAAGGTTCATCGCTATCCTTCCAAGATGTTTTACTAAATCATTCTGATAGGTTAACATGGTTCGTATTTCTGAAGAGTCACTGGCAGACACACGCTTAGCTGACAGATCTCCCAGGAACAAGTTCTGCTTCACCGACGGTCTGATAGAAAGTAATCATGCGAGGGGGGTCCTATGGTGGATTCACCAGCTGACATAAAAAAANTCGCCACCCTGTCCGTCTTCCAGGAGGCAATACCATTGGCGGTCTCTGGCCAGCAGTGTAATTTCCTTATCTTCCTTCGGTTTCAGCACTCCTTACTCACGCTTTTTTATCGGACCATGGGCAACCTGGGTCGAGCCGGGTTTGGTGCGCGCGTAGAAGGCAATGTGAGTTGATTACCCACACGCTTCAAGTTGCGCTGTCTCACGTCGCTGACTATGTCAACACCAGTGGCCTTACAGCTACGAAGAATGTGATGCTAGCACCTTCTAAACAGACGTATCCTGGAACTTCGACCCCATTTGCCGCAGTGAAGAACGGAGAGATAGGTCTAACAATCACATGCTGGTACGTCAGCTCTTCTTTTCGGGTTCTACTACCTTTGAGAAAGGTGGCAGATACCTATTTGTCACAATATCCTTCCATTCTCCTTCCGGTCTTCGCAGCAGGCTTGGGATCGTTTCTACATAGCTGTGCCATAACAGGTGCCTTTTTATCTACCGCTGCCATGCTCAGATCTCGAGTATGGAATTCAAGGTATTCTTGTTCGCTCAGGAAGCGCTCCGGAGCAAGCATATGGGTGTAGGTCAAGGTTGCGCTCTGACTTTCCACCAAAGAGCGGAATGGTAGGTCGGATTGGTTGGCCATAGGCGCAGCGATGTACTTCAAGGCCTTCTGGGTCTATTCTAGTCGAGACAGCACCTTGCAGAAGAGAAGATGGCAGGCGTCTGGCCCGCCCGTTCCGTTTTGAGCTCGAAATTCCCTGCAGTTTGGTCTCGCCCTGGATCTGCGCGCACCTCGACCTCTGTCCCGCTGAAACTTCTGAAAATCTTCGGCCCCCAAACAATATCTGAAAGAATAATCGCATTTTTAAAAGCTTATGCGACGACTCCTAGATTTCGCCATCGCCCCCTTCAAACGACCATCCAAATGGCCATACAGTTCACGAAGAATTCCTTAATACACTGCATGGTCAATGGCTTCTGAAATTCGCTGGTTCAGTTCCGAGAATCAAAAGTCTGATCGCTTGTATGATGATCAAGAAGCCTCTTATTCGACTTCGATCTACCTCGCCCTTTAAAGCTTAAAGTCTGGTCTAGGAAGTTTACAGTCCAAGAAGGTGGACGCCATGAACCTTCTTTCTCGCTTCATCGTAGCTGCCTTTGCACTGGCAGCTACCGTTCCTCAAGCACTCGGGCAGCCAGGACAACTGTCGGGCGACCCTTGTGCCAGGATCTGGGGTAAAAAATGGGTCGCACCGTCAGAGGTGCGAGCTTGCTTTACCTCTGTGAGAGTAAATGAAACTGTCAAGGCCAATGTGCGTCTCCTTTTTTATGCTTTCGGGATCTCATTTCCGCTGACCTGGTCTCCAGATTCTCGATGTGATTAACAAGACTCTGAGCTTTCATACCTCGACGAACTACCAAATCCGTGCCCCACAGCCTTTCAGCTCAGATGTTCAAGTTGATCTCCTTTTTGAATTAGAAAGAATCAAGGGACAATCCTACCAGTCTGAATACGACTTCCACGTTGACGTCTCGCGCACGTTGAAGCGAGCAAATGATGGGCATTTGGTTTGGTTGTTTGCTTGTTATGTACGTGGTATCAGTTCTCGTGGTGGTGCACGCACTGGTGACTCACGATTTCTATTAACATAGGACGGTAGGTATCTCGTAATTTCCCAATATCGAGCCTTGTTCTCAAAAAGGTCATACAGCCCTCTTCGTCAATTACGTCCCAATACCACTGTCTCTGCTAACCTCTCCAAACGGCACCCAAAACGTTCACATTTCCCCGGAAGCATTCAAAGTTTCGAGTGCTGAGTTCCCCGACCAAATGGATGTATGGCAAAACGCATTGCCCGGTCAACTTAAAGGACGACTTGAAACGGTGGGCGTGGATGTTCTGTATGGAAAACCCGCAAACACGCTCACACAGATTTAGTTATCTGGATCTACAGTCCTTCTTATAAACGGGAAAGACCCTTTCGATGCTGTCAATGCCAACACATTGATTACCGGCCTCTTCCAAGGCTTCGGCACGCGTCAGAATTCGTAGGTCTTTGCTCAATTTGCCATTATACCATGGCTAACCGAAGTTAGTTTCTTCTCGAGCTATCATCGAGGGAGCGAATCTTGGAATTATGTCATGGGAGATTTCGCTCAGCAATCCTTGCCGTTATCTGACACAGTTAGGCTGACCATCCTGCGCCCCAATCGCACCAGACCAGAAACCTTTGTCGTAAGTAGAACCCAAGATTCATGCGTCGACACGTCCGTTTGCTTATCCACAAATTAGCTACCTTACAGAAGTCGTTTTGAGTCGCAAGAGGAGCCGTTTACTGACACAGCTTCATGGCGTACTAATAATTGTGTTGCCCAGCCTGGCACGAATGGCGTTGACCTGAACTCAAATGACCCCGCCTCGAGGTTAGCCGCGGTGAAAGATCCAATGGCTAAATACCAACAACAGCCTCCCCTTCCCCCTGCGTTAGCGGGAAAGTATCTCCTTAGTGTTCTCGTCGATAGCTCTCCTCTATCCAACCTCATATTACCCGAGGAACTCCAGCCTTCCTCAATCGCACTGAAAGGAAGTCAGTCCGTATCGCAATTTTACTTGCTCAAAGATAGCGCGACTGGTGTTTTAGCTCTCGGGAGTTTCTCAGATAGCATAGATATCGACGAAATCAGCAGGAACCTACTCATAGGGCTTCTTAACCTGAAATCTTTGGGTGCGACGCGATTGATCATTGATGTTGTACGTCTTTCAATTATTGCTTTCTGTGGTCGGGACTGACCATCCTTCGTTTTCAGTCCAACAATCCCGGTGGATTTATCTGCGTAGCTCACGTAAGTTTGTTCGTAAGCTTCCTCAGCAATCTTTCTAAAGTCATTGGCCTACAGTGGCTCCACCGCATAGTAAGCTTGTCTATTGAAAATACCTTTTTGGCTGATGGTAACGGTA
Source organism: Candolleomyces eurysporus (assembly GCA_027579435.1). NCBI lineage: Eukaryota > Fungi > Basidiomycota > Agaricomycetes > Agaricales > Psathyrellaceae > Candolleomyces > Candolleomyces eurysporus. Next base: position 32,398 of record JANBPK010000737.1, on the reverse strand, counting down.
TTAGATTGTGGGTCCGAAATCGACTACCGAGCCCCAAGCAGGTTTGGATACCGAGGCTAGAGCCGGACCCTTGGCTCTATCCATCGTCGATGAATTGGTCAAAAATCCCAGGTTCCCCTTTCTCTTGTATAATCCCACGAACTGGAGGGACGCCAATAACGTGTTCTTTAACGCCTCAACCAACTGGCTGCAACCCGTGGTCAACAAGACGATCAATCGTCGGCTAGATGCCTTTAGTCCTAGGTATGTTAGTTCTTGTTGTCTTATTGGTCGTCCCTTATATCAGGCCAGGATTGGTCAGGAATGCCAATCAGACTACGGCTTCCCTTACGGTACCCCGACAGAAGCGTTATTTGATCCCAAGCAAGTTGTGATCGTGTCGAACGGCAGGTCAGTTATTTTGGGTCTGGTGTGATTTCAACTGACTGAATCTGGCTGTTCAGATGTGGTAGCGCATGTTCACTCTTCAGTGTACGTGAACTGTCATAAGCCCATCTTTAATTGTTATCCATCGCCCCGTCTCTTCAGATTACGATGGTTAAATATGAAGGATCAAGGACGGTTGTTTTAGGAGGAAAGCAAGATGTTGCACAGCAATACTGTGGCGGCATCGGAGGACAAATCAGTAATTTCAGAATAATGGACACCGAGATAAAGGTAAATATATGTTTTATTTATATCGATCAATAGCTTACCGTCGTTTACGACAATTAATTGAATCCTGTTTAGACGACAAAGTTGAAGGGTCATGCCCTTGCACCTCCCGACTTGTGAGTCATTACGGCATGCGCAGTGTCGAGGTGATTAATCCCCCAATTTTGCATCACAGGCTGGTCAATGGCGGTCAAAATATAAATTGGAGACTGGCGTTCGGGGTGACTAATCGTGAAGAACCAGAAGGTAATTCTAATAATCAGTTTGACCCTTTCTCGTCCTTCGATCAGTTTTGTCCTTCAACAGTGCTGGGACAGTCGCTATTCTTTTGTCGTTAATCTATTCACGTCTGACTCGACGCCCAACCTCTTTTTCTCTACAGAGTGGCAGGATCATCCCGCAGACCTCAATTTGCCTATTACAGCAAAGCTGTAAGCCATTTCCCTTTACCTACTGCTTTTAGAATCGAATACCTGATCTCAATACTACTAGCACCAACAATCCTGTTGCTATTTGGGATGAGGTTGCTGCTAGACTACTTTCGTGAAGTGGTGTCGTGACGGTATACAGCCTTACTGCGATGTATTTTGAGTACACAACAACTGATCTCTCTGCAGATCATGCACAAAATCTCCATTATTTGCGCGCTGCGACTGGCATCAGACATATAGGCGCCCGATTAATTGAAGTACAGCTACCGAGTGTATCTATTTGACTGAAAACCCAACAGACTGGAGTTGTACCACGCGCAGGAATGCACCGGTGTCAAGGCTCCCGTTCTGCCTATTTTTGTCTATCACAAGTCTCGTTTTCAATAGCCATGGGTAAACTTCGACAGCACGCTTCGATGGAGCCCCTTGTTTATGGTGTTGAAGGCCAGCTGCTCGACGGGAATGGCCTGGATCCCGTGCGAAATGCAAAATCACCCGCGAAGTGAGGTACCTTGGCCACTCTAGTCTTCTCGGCGCTTCAAGCATGCAGCGGAAGATTGGAGCTCTATCCATACCCTAAAATGGATGTCTAGACTAAGTTGTTCAGCCAACACTCCTGTAATTCGGACCCACAGCAAGGCATTGACCGTTTGATTCGACGGGAAAGTATGTATAAATTCTCTTGGCCTACAACTACGAGTTCAGTTGTTGTAGGAAAGAGATTACGCGGAATTCTCAATATTTATGAGGAAATGGTTGGAAGGAAAGAGAAAATCTTCCTGTCTGGACTCTGGGGTGTACGACCCGAATCTACGGCCTGAAACACACGTATCTGCAACGGTGTGCATCTGAGGATAAGTTAGTGACCTGAATAGGAAGCACTCCGAAATGATTTCCTGTACGCGCAACTTCTATTAGGCCCCGGGCTGCCTGAAGCTCATCAGACTGAATTATAGGAACTATCTGCCAGTGGCTTGCTTGAAACTGTTTACTTGCGAATCCTGCACTCTGGGGGCACTTCAGGTTGAGGAGCCTAGGTTTGTTCAGTCTCTAACGACATGAAGTTGATGTCCATGTATCGGTCAACGCGACAATCCGACGAACCCGAGTCGGCGCTGCCCGTTGCTTCATTCATAATTCAGGGTGATGGTGATTCCTAGAACTATTTGCATATGAAAGGCTGCGCGCGGACTATGGCCGTTGCTCGAAGATGTTTCTTTCTGGAAATCAATACGTCTGTCTTAGGGCTAAATCATCAGGATATCTAATCTGAGAGAGAATGTTCATCGTATTTTAGCTCTCGCTCTTGTCTGATCCCCTCTCCCATAGCACCCATATGCATGCGATAGGATTGCTTTAGCCAAGCTCGACTCCTACTGCGGAAATGATCGGCGACCAATGGCCACTGATGCGCCGAGCCTGGAAACCGCAACATTTCGCCGAAGGGATCTCAGTTTGTTCTCAACCTCACACTCAAACTCTTGGGTAACCCTTCTTTTTGTGATGAATCAAATCACTTCTGCACAAAAAGCGGGAGAAAAGAGGGTGATATTGGCCGTGAACCATGCAGATATCAAAACCGGGCGGTATCTCTGGACCGCCAAGCTTGTTAACTACACTCTCTTCTACTCGTTAGCCTCTGTCCTTTTGTCTCTTGTGTTTGGTCTAAGCAAGCTCTCTATTGGTAATGGCTGGTCCATTTTCGCAGCTAACGGGGCGCCAGTCACAGGCGAGTTTACTGCCGTCGAACGATGCCCGGGCTAGGGAGTCTGGCAGAAAGAGGCAGGATTCTTTGCAGAGCGATTCTGGTTTAGTTAGCAGTGCCTCGTCGCTCGCAGGCCAGGTACGTTCGCAATTCGAAAAAGTATTATTATTGCTCACTGAGTCGCTCTGAAGCCCCACACTCATTCATCGATATCGGAAAANGTACTGTACCTGGCAGACTTTATTTCAAGTTGCTTACTGTCAACATTGCTCAACTCCGCGTTGGCTTAGTACTACCTGGCTCCTTCCCCCGCGCAGTGGGGAACCCCCATTCTTTTCAACGATAGAGAACCCGACGACTCGATACACAACCCAGATCCCAAGAGGGATTCCAAACCTGACGATCCTTTCGTGTTTTCTTCCAGAGGAGTACAGAATATGGGTTGCCTGATCATCCTCGTGCTGGGATTGATCATGCTCTTGTGTGTTCTCGATTTCTGTACCTCTCTTCTCGTTCACTTTCGCTAATATTTTTTCCAGTGCTGGCTACCCAATCATTACACGTGTGACTTCCACCCAGCAGAGCTTGCAAGGGGGATTCAACCTCGGTGGAATAAACGCTACAGGCCAAATTCCCGAACTCCCAGGGAATTTCGGTCTGATAGACAAAGATACCCCACGAGATGTGTATACCAAAAAGAGCTGGCAGACGAACGAAGATCTGGTTCTTGTATTTTCTGACGAATTCAATCAGGACGGAAGAACGTTCTATCCCGGGGACGACCCATACTGGGAAGCTGTAGACCTGCATTACTGGGGAACGGCAAGCACCTTTTACTTTGAACAGGAGGAGCTTCATGCTAACATCGGGTTAGAACGACCTTGAATGGTACGATCCCACCCAAGCCACGACGAGTAATGGATCCCTCCAGCTTACGCTTACACGCGTTGTGGATCCAGCCACAAATCACAACTTGACGTACAAATCTGGAATGGTCAGGTTCATCGCTATCCTTCCAAGACGTCCTACTGAATCATTCTGATAGGTTCAAACATGGTTCGAATTTATGAAGAGTTAGATACATACTTGGCTGACAGATTTCCCAGGAACAAGTTCTGCTTTACCGGCGGTCTGGTAGAAAGTAAGCATGGTCAACAGAGCTATATGATAAGATCTAATTGTCACCAGCCTCTGTCCGTCTTCCTGGAAGCAATAGCATTGGCGGTTTTTGGCCAGCAGTGTACTACAGCCATCTTTCGCTTTCAGCGTCCTTACTTATGCTTTTTGATCAGATGGACCATGGGCAACCTGGGTCGAGCTGGATTTGGTGCGAGCGTAGAAGGCAATGTAATATGCTTAAGCACATGCTTGCGCTGTCTCCAGTCGCTGATTATTCCAACACCAGTGGCCTTACAGTTACGAAGAATGCGATGTTGGCACCTTGCCTAACCAGACGTACCCTGGGACTTCGACACCACTCGCCGCTGTGACGAACGGAGATCGATCTAACAATGGCATGTTGGTACGTCAGCCCTTTTGATGTTTTACTCCTCTGGAGGGTTTACATTGGTCGCGTTGGTCCTTAGTCCTATTTACCTGGCCAACGGCTGTGTGAGTTTGCGCCCCGTCTCACCCTAACGCCGCGAAGCTGACGGTATCTGAATTAACAGCTGCATGCACATGCCCAGGAGAGTCGCACCCCGGTCCCATGAAGCCTGACGGTAGCTATGTGGGACGCGCGGCTCCAGAAATCGATATCATCGAAGCCACTGTCCATGGCGGAGTGGGATACGTCTCCCTCTCAAGTCAATGGGCTCCATTCAATGTGAGTTTCCCAATTTTTCCTTCCAGTTCGACGTTGATTTCTTGGGATTCTCAGGCTGAGTACAATATATACAATACGTCTGGTCAAGTCGAGTTCTTCGACACTCGTGATAAAATCCATTATAACGACTATGTCGGGGGCGTTTGGCAGCAAACTACCAGCGGCCTGGCGCAGACAAACCAGAATGCGTATGAGCTGAATGGTGGGCAGTATGCAGTCTACGGATTCGAGTATAAACCAGGGTGCGTGTGGTATTCAGTTGCATCTTCTAGGCCCCTTTGTCGCTCACAGCTGCGGTCCAGATACGACGATGCATATATCACCTGGATCAATGACAACAAGAAGGCGTGGACGATCTATTCAACCGCGATGATCGAGGATCCTCGGGTGGAAATCTCGGCTCGGCCGATGAGTTTGGAGCCTATGGTATGCCAAGAGTCCTCTCGCTGTGCTTTCCATCTTAATTCAAGACCAATACCTTGCAGTATATCATCGCGAACTTGGGTTTCTCGACCAACTTTGTGCCTGACCTCGATATCGAAGCAATGACCTTCCCTGGAACGATGAGCGTTGATTGGATCCGAGTTTACCAACCCAGGAGCTCGATAAATATAGGATGCGATCCCCAGGACCACCCTACAGCAGCGTACATCGAGACGTGAGCGAGCCTCACTTGGCACTTTCAGGGACTATATACTGAATTTTTGTGTGCAGGTACAAGGAGGCATACACGAATTTTGAACTCACGACGTGGGCGCAGTACAAGCAGCCTTGGCCAAAGAATAAACTGTCGGCGGATGGGTGCAACTAGCCAAATTTATTGCTCAACCTTCTTCGTACAGCGTATGCAGTGTACTCAGTGATTTATTGTGATGTAGTCCAAACCGAAACCGATAACAGTCACAACTTTTCTGGACAGCAGGCATATCAAGGGTTACGTTCCTCGATAAAAGTGCTTCAGTACCAAGCTGAATGCGTGAAGGACGACCTATCGACTTGAAGAAACTGGGTTTGAGTGGCGTCTACGAGTACTAACACCCCGATTACGTAGGTTCCCCACGCCGGAGGCTATGTCACCTCAACCAGTCTATGCCGTTGTTCGTCGTCAACCCAAAGCTTAACATTCCTCAAATTCTTAAATTCCTGCGTCCAACGTCCACTTGTGTATGAAATGCTCCAGCGCATCCGCCAACGCTTCAAATCTTCCTCCAGAAATCCTATCCACGAATCTTCCCCCAGAGATCTTATCCACGAATCTTCCTCCAGAAATCTTAGCCACGAATCTTCCTCCAGAAATCCTATCCACGTCCAATGGAGCTTTACCCTACCAGAAGACATTTTCCGTCTCCTTGTGGACGAATACCTCGATTTTGACACAATCGAGAGCCTGTCGAGAACCTGCAAAGGGTTCGTGTTGTTCTGCCGCCAACACCTATTCCGGGAGGTCCATATTGGCACTCCCTCCAATTCCCTAAATCGTCACAAACGTCGACCTACTCTTCTGGACATCAAGAAAGCTGTCGAGGGGTCTCCATACATCTTGGATTTCATCCAAGCTCTGCGGATCTACCACCTCCCCCAGCCTATCATAAATTACGATTACAATCCCAAGAAATCCAGGATATCGACCTTGTCAATGAACGATGAAGGGAAAGCACTGCAATACATTCTCCTTCGGGTCAAGCATCTCAAGGTGTTCGAACTCCCGCACCTAGGCTACCATCGCAATTGGAGGAGCCTACCCTTCGAAATTCAGGATGCCATTTGCGCCGTGTTTCGACTGAATCCGCTGGAAGAGGTCTCGATTACGAGCCAGCATCCTTTGGAGCTCGTCCGTTGGTGCACTGCGCTGAGGACATTGAGGTACAAGGAATCTCGTTCTTACCCGGACGGCCCACTGCTACCTGCTCATAGCGCCCCGAATCCTACACTACCCATCCAGCACCTCTCACTTCAGGACCCTTGTGTGGGTGAGCGACTAATCCCTGTCCTACTGAGGCCATCCTCCCCGGTTGACCTGAGCGCGCTGAAGACATTCACGTATTGTGGCAATGAGTCGCCTGCGCAGCTCTATAGGATCTTCAATATGTCGGCTTCCACGTTGGAGTCTTTGGAGATCGTGCAGAACAATGGTGAGGACTAAGCTATGACTGGGATGACGATGGAATCATACTGACCCGTGTACCACATAGGACGATATCAGCGCCTTGACTTCAGCATGCTCTCCCGACTCAAACACATAACACTGACAATCGACAGGCGATGCGGTGGAAATTACGCATTACTATTCAACTGGATGCCGAGCAGCCTCAAAACGTTTGAGAGCGCAGCCGCATGCAAGCTTGAATCAGTAGAAATTATTATCAAATCGGACAGCGTTAGAGTTGATATGGAGCGACAGGCAGGCTTAGTTGCTTATGATATTGAGGCAGGTAACTGGGACTTTGTCGACACAGTCTTGCAGCAGATATCGAAGAAGTTTGGGACTCTCCAGGCTCTCCGAGTTGTTTGCTGCGTGGAAGAGCGTCCATGGACCCGACTCCCTCCCAGGAATCTTGCAGAGGATTACATTCGCAGGCAAGTCGATCTTAGCCACCGTTCGAATTTGTATACGGTAGAGGTGGCTTTCGTGGTGGATGACCTCTGGTAGATGGATGGATGTCTTCCCTCGACTTTGGAAGGTAATCGGTTACGTAGAGTACGATCGACTGAATTACCAGCCCAAGTTTGAATAGCTCACGACTCGTTATAGTGTAGTTTTTCTATCGCTACAGACAAGGCCCTGATGCCCGCTACTTTAGTAGCGGGTCTTTAGTAGCCCCCCCCACTTAACGCTTACCTCAGCATTTTAACTATACTGGGTATGTCATTCCCACATTTTGGGCACCCACATTCACCTTCATGTACAAAGATGCGTCAACATAAATCTTCTACCTCTTACTCCGCACTTAACAGTGTTCTCACAGAACCATGCCTTGCTCGTCAATGCCAACGCGATTTTTTTTTTTCATACAGCGCATAACGCTGATATCGATGTAGTCATACTGACCCTGAGAATCAGCCAAAGCAAGGCATTTAGGAGGGGTTGCAAGTCTACTAGGCCTCCGTCGGTGAACCAAAACAGAGAGGGAAATCTGTGTGGGACGTTTTTCCACCATCCGCAGAGGACGAGGCTTGTTTTTTCGGGTGCGTTTACGAGGTTAGGATACTATGACTAATTAGTAATGATTTTTTTTCTTGTCACCAGTGTCTCACACAGGGTCAATATTGTACGCCGTGTGTCAGTATAAGATGCAGTATATGTTTTACGTTCTTGCAATCAGGCTTGAATTAAAGAGACAAAGGGAGGGTTGGCAGCTGTTCTACGCGTGGGCAATGGAAATGTTTTGCCAATGCGAATGGCTAGGCAAGAGGGCTAGGCGAGAGGGCGACACAGAAGAGGAAGACATTTGATTCATGGTGTACGACGATACAACTGATTGATATGGTCTTTTTCCTTACTTTCCAATGTCCGTGGATTATTAGTAGGCATGGTGATCATGTTTGCTGATCATATAGTCGTGAATGACCTTCCGATTCCAAGTAGCGGGCGTTGCGGCGAAGCCGGCTTCAAGGTTATTACTTAGATCCCTCATATTGACAGATGGGATTTATCGCGGGCCGGAGACCCTTCAGTTGCCAGTTGCAGAGTCACATCAGCGGGTCTATTCCGTTGACCTAAAGCTGACGTTCTTAAATTCCAGCGTTCAACGTGGTCACGTCCACTGGTGTATGGAATGCTCCAGCGCCTCCGCCAACGTTTCAAATCCTCCCCCAGAAATACCATTCACGTCCAATGGAGCATTCCCCTACCAGAAGACATTGTCCGTCTCCTTGTGGATGAATACCTCGATTTCGACACTATCCAGAGCCTGTCACGAACCTGCAAAGGGCTCGTGTTGTTCTGCCGACAGCACATATTTCGGGAGGTCCGTATTGGCACTCCCCCCAATTCCCCAAATCGTGACAAACCTCGACCTACGCTTGTGGACATTAAGAAAGCTATCGAGGGCTCTCCATACATCTTGGATTTCATCCAAGTTCTGCGGATCTACCGCCCCACTCAGGGTATCACACTCTCCGATTACCAAAAATCCAGAACCCCGGCCTTGAACGAAGAAGGGAAAGCACTGCGATACATTCTCCTTCGGGTCAAACATCTCAAGGTGCTCGAGCTCCCGCACCTAGGCTACCATCAGGATTGGTTTAGCCTACCCTTGAATTTGCAGGATGCCGTTTGCGCCGTGTTTCGACTGAATCCGCTGGAAGAGGTCTCGATTACGAACCAGTATCCTTTAGAGCTCGTTCGTTGGTGCACAGCGCTGAGAGCACTGGAGTACAAAGAATGTAGCGATCACTTGATAAACCCACTGCTACCCGTTCATGGAACCCCGAATCCTGCAATACCTATCCAGCATCTCTCGCTTCACCCTTGTGAGGTCGACCAGCTGGTCTTTTTCCTCCTGACGCCATCCTCCCCGGTTGACCTGAGCGCGTTGAAGACGCTCACGTATTTTGGCAGAGCGCCGCCTGTGCCGCTCTCTAGGATCTTCAACATGTCGGCTTCCACGTTGGAGTCCCTGAAGATATTCGTGCAGGACAATGGTGAGGACTACAATCCGACCGTGTTGACGATGGATCTATACTGACCCCGTGTACCACACAGAATTGATTCAAGACCTTCGAGTTGACTTTAGCATGCTCACTCAACTCAAGCACATAACATTGACAGTCGACACCAGACAAGACGGATTCACCTGGATGCCTCACAGCCTAAGAACGTTCGAGAGCGCAACCACCTGCAAGCTTGAATCAGTAGAGCTCATTATCAGATCGGGAACTCATACTTCTGCGAGTGGTATAGAGAGAGCGGCAAGGATTATCGGTATTGATCTGGAGGAAGACTACTGGTGCTTGGTCAACGCAAGCTTACAACGAATATCGAGCAAGTTTGGTACTCTCCGGGCGCTCCGGGTTATTTGCTGCATGAAGAAGAATGCATGGAGCTACACCTCGCCAGGTCGCAATCCCGGAAATTTTGTAGAGGAGTATGTTCGCAGGCACGTTGACGTTGCTCCGAGCCACGGTTCGAATTTGTACACGGTAGATGTGGCTGTCGTTCGGGATAACTTTGGTATATGAACGGATATCTCCTGGATGCCTAACTAGCCTTCCTCACTTCTAAAGATCAGTCTATACCTCCTCCGTCACGGTCTTCCTGAGAGCGATAGCATTAGGGGTTTCCGGCCACGAGCAGCAGTGTAGGTAATGCTCATCGAACGTTCCAGGGAAGACCAATGCTTGAAATCGGTGTTAGCCACAAAGCTAATGCACGTCTTCTTGAACGGAGTGAAAGCAAACAAATCGTCAGTCTGGATACGGGAGACTAGACGTGGGGAACCAGACGCTAGTGTACTTGGATCTATTGAGGACGGGACAGTCAAGCCCTGCATTCAACGCGCAGTAGCGACGGACGACCACCAAAGACCTCTGAGAAGACTAGCTAGATATTCTCGCAGACTCTCAAATCCTCCAGGACAGTTGTCAAACAAACAGAATTTTGTATTCATCTTCGACGACTGAACTACAGACATCAGCAACACCAAAAACGTCCAACAATCTTCAACCCCCCAACAAGCTTTTTCAAAAGAGTCACTATGTATCAGAAACGAGAACGAGAATAAGAGTATGTAGAGAAGAAAAAAGTGTACGCTCGTACAGACAGACATAGAAAAAAAAAGGAAGACGATAACCGAGAAAGAGGAAGAGAAGAAAAGTAGACGAGAAGAGAAGAAAAAAGAAGGTAAAGGAACGTGGTACGGTATGTTTTTTTGAACAAACAAAAATGCTATATGGTACGGTATGGTGGATGTATGTGTATATGCTAATACTACTAACTGCCAATTGCGAGGATACGAGAGAAGAAACGGGGAGGAGTAGTTGTAATGTGCGAGGAACCCCGACGCCTGCTAGACGCCAAGGGCTTAAAGTTGACAGCGTATGAGATGACTGAGAAGGGTGTGGCAGATAAAANGGTGAGGTGGATTGAACGGCGGGGAGGGAATAGTAGATGTGGTGGGGGATGGTGGGGGACGGTGGGTGTAGTACAAGTACACAGATGTTTAAGGATTCCAACAACCAACACGGAAAAAATAGCGACAGTAGCGAGCCAGAAATCCAGCCCGCGGCCCCGCAGAAGAGAAGAAGAAGAGAAAAANGACGTTGACGTTACAATGGTACAATCTATATCGTGCGGAATAGAAAAAGTAGTGGAAGACTGGAACCGAGAATTGCAGTGAGGCAAGTCCATATGCGATGTGTGTGTTAGAACATTTGACTTGAACTCGAGTCGTCGTTGGACTGATTGCGAGAGAAATTGAAATAGTAAGCGAGTGTGGATGAATCGATCGATCCAAGCGGAGTGTTGGCCACGCAGGCAGACGGGTCCCTAAGCAGAGGTCGTCAGTCACTGGTCCAATCCAAGAAGAGAACACTCACCATCAACACCTGCCCTGACACCGGAAAGCAGGAGGGCGAACAGCAGCCGCAAACGGAAAGACGACAGAAGTAGTAGCAGGAGAAGGGAAAAGGCTCGATACTCGATACAGGAAAGAAAAGGTCGTAACAGTGATAAAAACACAAGAAAAATAATTATGATGATGATGAAAGGCGTAATAATATCGTGACCCAGGGCACCCAATAGAATATAGAAGTGGCAGGGAAAGGTGGGCGCCTGATAGAATAGAAGAAAAGCGTATCCTAAGGGGAAAAGGGGTAAACTACTACTACAACCAACAGGTCGCACAGAAAGAAAAAGGAACAAAGTGTCGAGGTAGACGCGCGGCTGAACGGAGGTGTCACAATTGCACAAGACATGGTAAGGGTGCAAATAAATAGACGACGGCCGAGCGGGGTGCGTGAAGAAGAAAAAAAAGGTGGATAAGAGACGAGCGACCAGCAAGAATGAAAATCCAGAGCACAAACACCTCTACATTGTCGGTGTCGGTAAACGTGCCCTGACGTCTACTCGCTCTCCAAAGAATTAAATCACGATGAACCGGGGGTATGATGGAAAATGAGGATGAAAAAAANGAACAAGACAAACCCGCCCGCACCGTCGCATCGACGTAATGTACACAGGAAAACAGCGTAAACATTGCAACGACGACGACACGTCAAGTTTGAAACCTTGAACGTAGTGTCCGGTAAGAATGAGGGGTCCAAAATGCGGTGGGATCGTGATGGAATGCGATGAAGAGACGTGCCCATGATTTTGAAGTGTTGTATAGTCGGAGTCGAGTTAGCTGCGAGGAAATTGAAGTTGCATGGGGGGTAGCACGCAGAGAAGGTAAAGGGGCGTGGCATAAGAATAACTGGCGCATAAATGGGAAGAGATCCGGCGTGGTGAGCTGCATGTCGAGAGCGGATGACGGAGCATACACCGATGGAGAGAGAGGGGAGATTGGTGCTTTGCATAGCGCCAAGCATAAACCGTTGAAGTTGTCCGAAAAGTGATGATGCCATAAACCGGGGGAGCCAGTGAGAGCTGACTCCAGAGCTTGAGAACCAACATGGAGAGAGAAGTTTGAAGCCTATGGTCTTGAAGAGTAAAGATGAAGTGATTGCTGAGGAAGAGATGGAGTGATGCGAAGGAGCGCCACGCCGGCGTTGAAGACTATCGCAGTTGCATAATGTAGGGAAGGACACGGCTGGGCTGACCTAAAATATATGCGGTCGCCGTGTCCTGATAGCTCTTCGTCTTCTTGAGAAGAGTCGAGAGGCCAACATCGAGCAAGCCCGTCCCCTCGGTGCCCAAAAGCGATTTCTCTGAAAACCCAAAAAAGGAAAAGGATGATGGTATGAGACGGAACTCCCGAAAAACCCAGAAAAACCGTAAAAGAAAATCAAGAGCTGAATAACGATAGCAAAAGCGGTGAAGGGGAAATGGATGAGCTAATGATACACTGATTTGTTTGCTTTGGGAGTTGCGCCTTGGAGTTTCGTGATTAGGCGAAGTAAGGTTCCATGAGAAATGCGTTGGGTAACGAGGGTGAGGACCGGCAGGTGATAATAGCAAAGGAGGGACGACGGGTGGGCGGGGTGAGCGGTGGGACATCTAGAACAAAATAAAGGCAAAAGGCTAAAATATAAAATAAAATAAAAATAGCATTAGCAGGGTTCGAACCAGCGACCGTCTAGGCTGACCTGAAAACTTCTCTCTAATGTCAGGGGCAAAAGAATGGGATCCTCAAAAGAGGTTGGGGTCCGGCAGCTCGTCCGGACTCGGCGAGTTTTGGAAGGCGGAGCTGGCAAAGTAGCCCTCAGTCATAGACATGAAGGTAGCGCCAGTTGCGCGTGAAAGGCTCGGGCTCGGGGTAGTGGGGGGCTTATTTTGGGCGCGCTTGAACGAGATGGACGCGAGCATCGCCTGGGAAGCGGCGGGGGCATCATCGTCGGAGGACATGTGGAAAACGACGCCTTCGCTAGGAGAGCGAATGTGCTTCCTGTTGCCCCTCCTAGGCGGCGAAGGGGACTGATCGAACAGGGGGTGGCCCAGCGGGGTGCTCGCAAAGGAGGCTGGAACGGTGCGAGCCTTGCTATCGGCAGCACGCTGCTTGCGAGGCGGAGTGGCTGGGGGAGTTCGAGGAGGCGGGGTCTCGGCATCCGAGATGTCTCCGGCGTCGGTCATGTCGTCGCAGATAGGGAAGTTGCCACGAACACCGGTCTTGGGGAGCGACCTGGGGCGCATGGTGGAGCTAAGCGGGTCTGAGCGGGCGAGCTGGGGCTGAGGCTGGCGAATGGGGCGATTCTTTGCTTGGGGGACTGGGATGGCTTTGGGAGCCTTGGTCGATTCTAAAAAGGGTCGAAGGGGTTGCTGAAGGGGGCCTCTGCCTGCGAGGGMGATTCTGGCATAGCCACAGTCCTTAGCCTGTTCCGACAGTGTCGTGAAGAATGAAGGGCGGTGGGCAGAGAGCTCAACGATGCGCCACCGAGCACAATCTCCAATTGAATATCTAGCACAAACTGAGGTAAGTAGCGATGATTGGGAACCAAGCGGGAGCGAAGCATCGAGGAGAATATGTATTGTGGAATCGTGGAACTCGTTCAATAGGTCCTAACCAAACACTGAGCACCCCGATCTATAGATATACAATGTAAATTTCAACTATTAGTATGATTCATCCTTTAACGAGAGCCGGAGGTGGAAGAGCGATGGCAGAAAGTGCCTTAATGAGAGCATCGATGGTTGGTCGTGCCAACGGGTCGCTTGTCCAACAGGTGCGGATGATGGCCCAAGCTTCGGGTATTACCCCAGGGTACCGTTCCGCTATAGGCCATAACCCAGTCGTGACGGCCAATCGTACTGGAAACTCCTTCTTGCAATGATTAAATGGAACTGATTCCATCTCACCTCGTCCATCCAAAACCTGAGCAATGATTCATTTCAATGAGTAGACTGTTGCACGGCATAACATGAAGAATTTACCTGCAGCGCAGTCATGGAGAACGCATACACATCCGAAATCTTTGTGACGAACATGGACACTGTGTCCTCCCCGGGTATAATCAATTCGGGAGCGACGAATCGATAGCATGGCCAGATGAGCGTTGTGAGGCCGGTATGCTCGATGGTCTGATGGCGACTGAGTCCGAAGTCGATAATCTTCACGACGCCATCTTTGTCGATGCGAAAGTTGTCCTGTGAAGGGTCAACAATGGACAGGGGCATGAGGTGAAGGGGTGGCGTACGGGTTTGAGGTCCCCATGGACAATATCCAAAGAATGGAGATAGCGTACACCATTTGCTAGTTGCTGCACCTGGAGAGAATGAGTTTTGCTGCCTGCTATCCGACACTGATACTCACAATGTTGAGCCTCACGCTAAACTCTTTTCCTTGCGCTTGAATGTACTTCAGGGAGCCGTACATGACGAAGTCAGTCATGATCGAAGGAACGCCGGGAATGGCTTCTCCGACTAGGTTGGTATCCGCGAACCAGACGCCACGGAACCGATTGATATTGTCGCAGCTCCCAGGAGAGTTAGCCAGGGAGGCTAAGATTGTGACTTCTCGGTATGTCCTCTGAATTGCCTTGGTAGGCGTCGTGTCGCCGATCTTGTGGTAAGTCTTGATAACAACAGATCTTATTTGTTCTTGGTCTTCTTGTAGAAATCCATAGGAAATGATGCTGTATGGGCGGTTAGGGCGGTCTGTCCCTATCAAGTTGACATGACATTTGGTGACCTGCAGAAACGACAAGGTCGGAATCCACTAGCAGATAGATAGAATTTAACACCCACATGGTCATTAAAGAGGCGGCCAGGGTTCGAGAGAGTGGGCACAGAGTCTTCTTGGGTGTTAAAAGGCGACGGAATGCTGGACATCGGAGCTTCGTTGCAAGGCGAACCGAAAGTGAATGCAGTCTTCAAGAGCAGTTAAGGATATTTGGCTTTGTTTACCACCGCCTTCGTCAGCGCGTCGGCATTCAGCAACAGTGCACCCTCCCGATTCAGCTCAAGTGTAAGTGAAGCGTCCTCCGTGCGAGCGGGCGCATGAACAGATTTTGCGTTCAAAATGCTTCAAGACGCTTGCCCAGGCATGACACTCGTGATAACAAGCGGCCGCGCGAACCCAGTTTTCGAATGTAGCTGAGCATGCGATCAAGAAAAGACCGTAGGTTCGCTGCTAAGACCTGACTTCTGTGTGTCCTGACCAACGATAATTCTTCACAGATGGAAGAAGACCACGATAGCAGCAAAGGAATCGATTGGGATCGCCTGTCACGTGCTTGCCTGGCAGGGCTGTGCACCCCGCCAGGCGCGGCGATGTCGATGTCGGGGTTAGCAACCCACTAACCAAAAGATCTCCTCCAAAAACATCGGCAGGGGCTTGCTATCCGTCTACCAAAAAGTGCATCGAAGGGCTCCCAAGAATATAGTCACGTTCTACCAGTGGGAGAGGTAAATATGCTCACCTCGAGATGCGCTTCAGGCCGCTCAGCCGTGTGTTGGTCTAAGTGTATCAATTTTTGAACCGCAGTTTAATATCAGAGATGGCAATTTTGGAGGGGCAAAACCTGGGTGCAGTTGAAAAACTGAGCCATGCAAACAGAGAGAGCCATCGGGCGCACCTCTGATTCTATGTCAATCGCCAATCCAACTCTCGGGGAAACATTGATATTGGTTTTCCATAGCCGGAAAAACATGAAGAGGTGGGCAAATAGTCGTTCGAGGCTGGGGCTTTGGTTTAATACTTTTGCTGCAGGGAGAGGGCGGTTACCAACAGTTGGGGTGAGGAGACAAGTCACAGCGTTTCACGCTAAATCGTGGACCGGTCTAGGGAACAAAGCCAAACAATCAAAATGAACACCCACACATGGCACTGCTTAGTTAGTCGGATGGAAGTTGCCCGAATGACTTGTCGTCGAAATACATGAATGAACTTGACATAAACTAATTGATAGGGAGACTCCAAGCGATACTGTCGATTCCCTGCTACTCCAAGCCCACATTATCTGAGACATCTTCCCGCGAATAACACCCAAACTTCCAGACTTGAGATACACTCACCTGTGTCGCTTTGAGATTCTCGGGATTTTACCTGTGGAAGAATGGAGATAGGAGGCTGATGGAAGACACCGGTCATTGGCTCCCGGGGTCTTGGTTGTCTTCCCGTCGTAACGTCACTGATTGTATCCGACTTCCAGGCGTTCCGTTTGTGTCACGGTCCGAGTCCGATATGTAGAACTTGAAACCCTTGAACCTGCTTTAGTTTCTATATTGAATATCTTAACAGGGCTTTCATTGCGGCTCCTGAGACTTGTTAGAACTTGCGTGAGCACGAACGATTGCGGCCCTTTGATTTAATCGAGTTTGATTTTGACTCAGGGGACGACTCTGCAACAATCGTTCTCACAACGTGCAAGAGCGATCAACTTTAGCTTTAGCCTTCCTTACACGTTTTGGTGCGGTTGTTCGGCTCCCGTGCCACACGACCAGCATCGGCCGACATCGGAGAACAAAACCGTTCGACCGACTGTCCTTACATACCCTCCGATTGGAGAAAGAGGTCAAGATGCCCGAAGCCGCCCAACTCAGCATGACGCTAATGTCTCTCACCTGCTGACTGATAGTCCTACTCTCTCTGAATACAGTCTACCTGTTGATGCGTGTAGTTAAGGTCGGCCAAATACTTCCCATTGTCATCTCACTGCCACTGCTCACAAAAAGGAGTCCAAATGGGAATGCGAACCGAGTTTGCGGAGTGATATCTAAGGTGTCAGGGGTCCCTCAATGCGTTGATTTCAGTCCTAAATTCCTGATCGGGGATGGAAGGCGCTTGTCTTGAAGACCTACTCCAACCCGCTTGGATCTAGCTTGGAGTAGGCTTTTATTCCATTCTAGTTTTTCGAACTTTTACGATGCTGTTACTCAGGAAGAACCATTTGAGGTAAGACGCAGTAGGTGGATGGTTCTAGTTGGTGAATTCGGGTTATTCCATTTGGCAATCAAATTCGTCCGTATCGTGCAGTGCGGCGAGGCAGACAAAATTATGGTGCAAATGATCTTTCCACATTTGCACCGGTCCTTCCGCATTCCACGCATTCCACACCCTGGACTCCTGCACCTGCCCGTCTCCTGCCATAATTGCTTGATTCTGCATCTGTTCCTGTGCCCAGTTACTCCTGGACCAACATGTAACGCCGTTGTGGTTGCATCATCATTCCCCCCACCCCCTGCCCTGGACGCTAGTTATGGTCCATTTCCGCCTGAAGTTCCAGCGNCCCCCAGAAACGTTGACAGAGTTCAATATAGTAATAGTAAACGTATGGATTTTCTCATCTCAATCTCGCGCTTTGCCTAAGCTGGAAGCTCAATTACACGAGGTGGCGAGACAGGGCCGACGCTTCTATTTTCTTGCAAGTCCCGAGCTTTGGTCAGGCTGGAAGGAGGTTCTGCTGCAACCTAATACTTTCCTCTCGTCTCAGGCCGCTACTGTCACCCCCTCTATCTTCCATACACCTCTTGCGCGAGGGGTATCGTAATGGTGACGACCAAAGTCTTAGTAAGAAAAGCTGCGTCGTCACATTTTTGCTCTAAAAGGGAAGGATTTCGGGCTAGCAATGCGTTACATTGAGTGATTCGGTGACTCTGTATTTTTCCAATAAGAGCAGAGTTAAGACTGGGCCGGAGAGGCTGTCCTCAGAAGTAGATTGAAACTTTGCACAATCGAGGCATCTCCTTATATATATATATATATTATTCTTTATTATTGTGATGCAAAAGTGTGCTTGGACGTCAAGATATGGATGGTAAGCTGCCAAGATGATCAACGTGGTCGCCACGTTTCTTGTCTTTTGCCACTCCCTCCACCCGCAATGCTACTGCCAGTCTTATCATCGTCATCCCACGACGGCTTGTTGCTATGGCTCAAGAGTATTCTCTAATTTACGGTAAGGATTGCACTCTCGCAGCCGTAGCATGCTCTTATAGATGCTAACAAAAGTGCCAATGGCCCTTCACTGCAGAGGACAGCCATGGACCCGAAAGAGATACTGGAAGGATTATATTGCATTAGAAAAGCTGCAAGAATCTCAGTGATATAAACTGCGAAAAACGGTGCTTTGGCCCGACGCACGGTTGTAATGGATGACAACTCGAAACCACCTTGGAGAAGCAATGAGCCTAGAAGTCTTCATTTGCAAGCCCCAGGATTCTCTACCGCGCTACCTCCACCCGCTTCCAGAACACGGTGTGCCTACGTGTATCAATTCGATACGAAAGGAGAGAATGGATCAAGGGGCCTCCCTCGAAACGACCTTGGAAGCATTGAAACACTCGTCGACATCTGCGATCACCCTGGTCAGCACTTCGGGAGGAGGCGCAATAAACTTGAATTACCACTCGGTGTCGGAAGGGGCTGGGTTTCAATGCCTGCTTCGGGGAGCCTAATCGGAGCGTATATCTAGAGGGGTCGAAACCGAGGACACCAGACGTTCCACGCCACGCCACGAATGTCGTTGAATCGATAAAGCTCACAGTGGATCGGAATATCGACGGAGTTTGCTAGGTGAGCCTTCTAACGAACTGATTCATGTTCCATGCCTTACCATTAGTTGAAAGAATTCTCTCCAGGCTGAGTCACCTCATGAATGACGATGTGCAGCGAATGTTTATGTTTGCTGTAAGTGGTCTATTCCTGCATGCCGCATTCCTTGAATTCTGGAAATATGAACTCCCAGTGCTCGTCTGTATGTTCCACATGAGTGCTTGGCCTATACGAGCGCCACTCGGAACCCAGACTTCCCGAGGTATGTCTCTTGCATGACCGTTCCGAATGTAATGGTGAGAGGTCGGATATTGATCAGACCGTTTTTGTTGGCAGATTCTGGAGACGCTGAATAGAATGAAATACCTCCACGGGATTGGGATCGTACACAGAGATACCAAATCGGTGAGTCTACTCGAGCTGGCCCTGTCAGTCGCGAACTTACCAAACAACCATTTCTAGGACAACAGCACGATTAACGAGGTGACGACTCCAGATCATTGGTTTCAGGTTACAAGTTCTAATAATGTCTGGCTTTACGACCATGCAGGAGCGCCACAGAAATTCCTGGTACTGCTCCCGCGAATTGCTGAGAAAAGAATGGAATGAGTGTCATCAAACCTACCTTTGAATCTGATGTTTTCGGCTTCACCATGACAAATGCCAGAGGTATGTGCGTCCTACTAGTACTTGGTGATGCCCGTGTTTTTACGCGGCTTCAGATACTATCCTGGGACGGCAGAGGCAAAGTATCCGAGTCGAGTCCGTACAACCATTTCGCACCCAAATTGATCCGTGGATCAGGATGAGCATCACGAGTTCATGCACCTCAATAAATCAATGAATACAGCGTGTTGTTAAAACGAGAGGGTCCGACGTCTAGTACTATACAGTGGATCGCAATGTACAAGCTGAGCAAATATACTACTGAGTTTGCAAGTGGATACCGAACACAGCTTTGGATTTGCTATTTTCAAACAGGCGAGACTCCGGAAAGGTCTTGGAAGAGAGCATCAATGGACGGGCGAATCGAAGGGTCCTTCGTCCAACAGGCAGAGATGATCTTCCAGGCTTGGGGTATAACACCAGGATATCGTTGCTCTTGGGGCCACTGGTTATTCTTAATGGCCTTTCGCACTGAATATGGACCCTGCTGGCAGTGATTGAATGGCATCGATTTATTGCCTTGACCATCCAAAATCTAAGATACGTCTCAGTCAGCCGTGGTTGAAAGCATTAATTTGACACCAACCTGTAGCCCGGTCATTGAGAATGCATAAACATCGGAAGCCTTCGTGACGAACATCGATACGTCGTCCTCCTCAGGTATGATCAGTTCTGGGGCAATGAAGAGGTAAGTTGGATGTATCGTGGTCGTGAAGCCGGTGTGTTCGACGGTCTGCTCGCGACTCAGTCCAAGGTCGATTACTTTGGCAATACCGTCTTCGTTGACGCGGATGTTGTCCTGCTAGGGGGTCAATAACGGACGCAGCGGGCAAGGGAGACAGCGCACAGGTTTGATGTCCCCATGAACAATATTCAAGGAATGCAAAAATGATACACCATTGGCAAGTTGTTGCACCTGAGAGAATATGAGCATTTACTTCGTCTAAACAACAAGGATACGCACGATATTTAGCCTCAATCCAAAGTCTCGTCCCGCAGTGTATTCAAGCGAGCTATACTTGACGTAGTCAGTAACGATTGAAGGGATACCGGGAACAGCTTGCGCGATGAGGTCGGGATCCGTGAACCAGACACCATGGAACTGATTGATATTGTCGCAATGACCAGGAGAGCTAGCCAGCGTAACCCAGGCCTTGACCTCCCGATACGTGCGCTGAGAGTGTCAGCCTTTTCCTTAATGATAAAAGAAAAAGCCTACCTGCGCAACTTTCGTAGCATTAACACCATCGAGCCTGCGGTAGATTTTGGAGACGACCTTTCTGAGTTCTCCCTGGACTTGGATTTTACCCCGCAAAACGACGCTGTATGAGGTGATAATGTGGTACGTTTTCTTCACTTCAAAGGTGCATGTGAGGGCCTGCAAGATCGAAGACAATTCAGGAGGGGTTGCAAATGGTAGATACAGCACCTACACAATCGTTGTAGAGACTTTCGAAGTGGGGAAGGGACTGTTCGTGGCTTTCCATCGTCTCCAACGACCGAAGTTTGCCACAAAACACAAATGATACCTTGGTCTTGGTCCGTGCGTTCTATCCACGTGACAAAGTGACTCACGTGCAAGTGATAAGTTGCATACATTAGTTGATATTGGCGATAAATGGTAAACTGGGAGGTAACGCTGAGAGATCACCTCGAGATCTGGGTCGGTCACTATCCAGCAACGTAGAAGCGTAAAAGGAGGTGACCCAAAACATGATGGAGAGTAGCTCCATTGCACCGACGGGAATCAACCCAACTGCAAGCCAAGACTGAGCCAGACGTCGAGACAGCCATGAGACGCCCTCATGGCAATGTGGACATATCGATACCATATGAGCACACACTCCATCATCCAGAATGGGCGGAGAGGACTTTGATAGTCCATTAAAATGGCCGGTGATTATCTTTCGGTTGTCAATGCACTCGAGGTCGAAACCTGCGGTCCGGACGATAAGGTCAAACGGCCTTTCATGCTTGGCCTTGGACCTGCTTGGACTGACCGTTAAGGACAGAGAATTTGATGAAAGAGCGACAGAAATCGACGGAGAGCAGCAGCATTGAGGGAGAGCGATGAAGAGTATGGGAAGGCAACGAGGAACAAGGGAGAGCGACGGAGTGCAACGAAGAGAGCATCTTCAAGTGGGATCCAGCTATTGACGACACAGGGGGAGGGCCTCTGGAGTTCTAGGGGTGTTCCTGGACACTTGGGTCCGTATTCTTGGGGAAAGGGCCGAGAATAAAACGGCGTCGGGGCGATTGACGACCTTTCGAGCTGCAGCCTTCGACAATATTCCACCAACACCAGTTGATAGCGGTTGGCATATAGCATGTACGCACCACATGTGTTATGCTGGCTTTGAGTGAGTGCCAATGCTTTGCAGAAGCTTGCTGACTGGATGGGCTGGAATCCCTGTTCGGCGAACAGATCACGACTGGCCAGTCGACGAAGCTATGCAGCAGCCAATATTAGCATTCATCTGTTGCAATGGACAAGGCAGGAGAGAAGGGGCACCGCAAGCCTCTGCGATCTTTCGTCCCCTCGGAAACAGGTTGGACTGTCAATCAAAGGTGGGAGCTCGACGACGATCGGCAAAGAGACGGCGATACACAGGGCCAAGCTTTTGGTTAGTCCGCGTGGATGTACCTGCAATCGGTTGAACAAATAAATGCAAACCTCACCCTCAAGCGCCAGCGCCAGCCTCGTCACCTGCTTTTAATATTTATTATAGATATCAAATTCATGTAAAGGTTGGCGTGGCTGCTCGGCAGACGACATATCTGTAATGTTTTCAGCTGCCTTCTCTAACACCGTTCTCCATCTGCTCGATCCCAAGCTCGCTGCCGTTTTATTTAAACAGTGTCGTATTTCCACAAGATGGTGCATTTCCATCCTGCTTCCGCCACCTACGGGGGTTGTGGTCACTTCACTGTAATGACCCTCCAACTTTGGAAGTTTACGCACACGCACGTACATCACGCGATCATGGTTGACCAAAACAAGAACAAGGAGCCTTCCGAATTCGTACAAAGGGGCCCAAAATTCGTAGAGGTCGCATACCTCCAATTGGCGAAGCCTTTTCAAGCTCCTAATATGGAATCGCAACTTCCCCTATCGCCGAGATCAGCCCCTCTCCCAGAATTTTGGACATCAACTCGGGCAAACGGATCGGATCAATAAACTAGCGGCTCTGACACCCTGGCCAACCCCGAAATCCCCCTATCGTTCGCCACATCCACACACCGTCTATACCGTTTCCCGTTGAGCTCGTCTTCGACAACCTATTCTCATCTGCTACATATGGCGCTAGGAAGCATAAAAATATTTATTACTGTCCATCTAGTCAACGGTCTGTTCTATTTAGAAGTCTAAAAGGCTTTGCGACGTGTAAGGGAGAGACGTCATCAAGAAGGGGTTAGGACGAAGTTAAGAAAAGATGCAGCCATTGACGCGTAGCAAAGACACCTGGCCTGGCGGTACAATATGTCTGAGGACACCGTGGTAGTGCATAGCACTCTCCGTACTCATATGCCCGCCATCATAAACGAGTTCTGAAGTTGCTCGCCCTTAGTAATTAAGTGATGAAGAACGATTGTGGCGAGCCGGCGAAATTTTCCTCCTGAGTCCTTTCACCCACTACACCTCAAATTTTCGCTATCTTTTCACGAGTTTTTGGAAATTTATTGTGAATAATATGATGGTTTATCCATCTATGCCTACAGCACAAGGGTAAAGGCGGTCATCGATGGACTTTGATAAACCAAGGGTAGGTCCTAGTGTTCGGAGTTTTGACTACCCCTCCCTGTTCCTGCAATACAGATTGATCTGCCCTGCATGGTTTGGTGTTACGCCCTACGCCGGACACCCCCGTGCATCGTGTCGGCACCCACTATCAATGTCGGTGTCCCAAGTACTGTGGCAGTGCAAAGTTGTCACCACGGCAGGTGGAGGGTCGCAGGTAAGGCCTCCCCAATACGAGGTTGATTCAGAGCCATCTCTTTCTCCAACGTTACTTCACCTCCTAGTATAAATTTCACTCTCGCCGTACTAGGCATCGAACGTCATGCACCATGTCCGCCAAGCGCTCGGTAATTCCCTGCGTCCGGGCTCGCGAAAGACTCCGAGAGCCACAGGATGCCTTTCCCCGTCAACAAACCGTTTGAGGGAATGCAGATAGTGGCATTCAAACAGTTGTTCTGGTCGATGGTCCTTAAGGACATGTTCGGCTAAAAAGGAGACGATCTGTGCCCATCTGATGGTGCTGCTCTAATTTCGACCTCCGCTGTCATTCGGCTTGCTCCTCACCGCCACCACTGCAGTCGCCGGAGACTAATTATAACAAAATGCACCATCAACAATGACAGCGAATCATTACCGTTTTTCACGGAGACTCGAAACGAAATATGAGATAGCGAAACAACCCAGCTTGGAAAGCCCCGTTTGCTTTTCTAGTCCTGGTTCAATCGCGCCGCGCCCTAATTGACTCCAACTTAGTGTAGGTACTTCAAACCCCACGCACGAGTGTGAGCCTACAGCCGCGGGTCAGAGAGTGCTAGACTCGAAATATTATTTGTGTAAGGAAGGCGAAGGTCGTTCCAACAGCTCGAGATATGCAGTGAGCGTTAATAGTGGGGTCGGAAGTTGCAACAACTAAAGTCGAGCTCTCTGAGCGTTAACTTTTCTGAGACATCGATCCCGATACTCAGAGGTTTCCTCTGATAAAGGGTGCGTACAGACGACGGCTGCAAAAGCCCGACATTGATAATGAGGTGGCTCACCTGTGGCGAGAGGCCAGAGGCATACTAACGGAATATTTCCAATCCAGTAGCGCTTGACCGAAAGTGCAACTGCTCGAATTTGATATGGATTCAATCTTTACAGTTTGTTTCCTTAGTCGAGGACAGGACAGACTCGCCGCTAGACGTGTTTCGTGTGTAAATTGGAGAATCTAGGGTGCAAAAGTTGAAACTGTCTGATTGGAGCTTGACATCCTTGAGATCACCCTTCGACTCACCCTCATTTAGTAAGTCGCGGCGCGTCTCCAGCGACTAGTTTGTCCCGCCCGAAGAGCTCATCCGAGTCCTCCTTCAGGAAAAAAGTAGTTGTCGGACTCTCAAGTTACGGAGCAGGAACGGCCGGGGATGGCTGATGTCTTAAGTTTACAGCTTGGCCCTTCTGCAAATGTGCTGAAGGGGACGCCCGCTCCCAGGAGCGCGGACAACTACCATATTGAAAGATGCTACTCATTCAAAACGTTGGCCCTTTCCAGGTCATTTGTGGCGCTTCGTCTCGCGCTAATTCCCTCCCAGTATCTTTAGGTTGCTCAGTTTGTCTTTCTTCTCATTTTCCTCCGGTCTCGAATTTTCCAATTCTGGACGATTCACTTGGTTTTTGTCACCGATAGCCAGCTAATCTAAACCCTATCTCCGCCTACACCCGACCATGTGTCGCTGCATTGAGTAACTGGCTGCGTTTATGGGCTCTAGTAAAGTCTAATACCTGCGCAAACTACTCGAAAATATACGGCATAAGTCAATGAGCCTGGGTACTCTAGAGATCGCCTTCTGAACTGCCGGCATTGTCGATCATCTCATGGTTGGCTGAATGAGAAATAACGAACGCCTAAAGTCCGATTTTAGCGAGCCGATCGAGTTTTACGTAAGGAACTGAAGAAGCCATCACTATGGACAGTCTTTTCGTAGCTTATATACTGTAGCTGTGCTACTTGCCAGCACCCAAACTTGTTGTATACAAGTGAGCCGTTTCTTCAGACACTTGAACAAAACTAGACGTCCAATCTTTCGAACGGTTCCCCTCAGCCTCCTGGACCCTCCACTTTTTACAACGCGAGCTTTATTGTCACAATTCAAGAGTTAGCGACAAGATGAACGGGATTGCTATTAGAGATAAATAGGGCTGTCCAAGCTCACACTTTCCTGCACCGCTATTGGGAAACACCAGGCTAACAGCGCGTCAATGTCTAACAGTGCGTCTAGGCCCAGCGCGGAGTCTGAACTGAAGTGGATGCCTACACAGCATTTATGGGCTGAATTGAATCCCAATAGTTGAGGGCTTTGCAGTCGTCATGTAGGTGACCGAACCGGGGCGCCTGAAAATTTAGAGCGGCTCCCCGAACTATACCTATGCACTCAGTCGACCATTGAGTCAGCCTATCTCCTGTCGAGGCATTCGGGGGAACCAAAACTATCGGTTACCGAGCACCAGAGATTGCAATTTAAAGGGCACGCCGACCGTTCACGGAGTGGATCTGCGCACAAGCCGCGAAGAAGATATTCATAGGACGTCAGAGCTCAGTTCGTTCGTTCAATCACTCGAGCGTACAAACGACCAATCACAAGTTTGCAGATATCTCTGTCTCTCGCAGGGAAGCCTCTCCCGTTCACCTCTTCTGTCATTATTTGGGCAACTTTGACGGCATATTACAACCCTCCCAATCGATCCGATGATTTCAAGGGGCCCTCGATATAGGTTCACGAATACAGACATGCCTTCTTCAGGCCCACAACTCCACCAAACCGGGTCGTCGCTCACCAATTTCGAGATACTTATGACGACCCCCTCCTAGGTCAATAAAAACGTCTTTCTCGGACCCATTCGTTGGACTTGCATTCTCCTGCGTAATGCTATCCGAAAAATTTACTGTGTTCTTTCGACGACCATTGGCTGCTCGAAAATAAAACCGGCGAGTACTTAGGGCTGCTTTTAGCTGCGAGGCGTGACTCGTCATCCACTTTCCAGGACAACGTAATAATCAACGAGGGCCAGATGCAGATCGTCAATTTCACATCAAGCGAATTGGAATCTGTTATAACTTTTCCAATCGCACATCGGGGGCAAATAAACACCCTCTTCTGTGCCCCCGAATTGTTGAGATTCGCCCTGATGCAAAGCAGCGTAAATCCAAGCTTCGAATCCGATATTTTGGCTTTTCCCAAGACCTTCAAATGGTCAGCTCTCTAAGATGGTCATAAGGCTCTGGACTGCAGAGACCCTCGTTGAACACCGCATAACCGTTACCGTTTCGAATTTCGATTATGGACGACGCCAAACACAAGGTGGCGGGACAGTCGAACGGCCTATACTCAACAGGTACGAAACGGTCCTAAACGTCGCCCGCAGTTTACTTCAGCGATGCTGGGAGATAAATCCAAAGCATCACCTATCCACGGCCTCGGTCGTCAGCGAGCTCCTACTGCTCACTTTCTGACGGTACCCACTGGCAATACGTCCGTAGCCCGAAATCTGTATAATTCCCTTTTGAACCCGACATCGATCCACAGCGGTGCGTTTGCTTACTGAACGGTAGCGGATGGGAAGCTTGTTACGGAAACGCGAATTCAATTGCGAGTGGTTCTTGTACTGCCCTGTAGGTGCCCAATGAATAAACTGGACGTCAGTTCATTGCCCGTTACTTCTATTCCGAAGTCAGTCAACTCCCCCGTCTTCATCGGCCGTAGTTTAACCGAGGAGCGGCGGCGTTGCGATATTTCTGGCCTCACGGCGAACGCATATATTGCACACTCCTCCAGGAGAGCCATAGGTTTCAGTCTCTCAATTTCTCAGTCTCACCTCGTTCTCTTGTTCGTCCGTCGTAGAATAATTCGAATTTCGCGAGCCTGTAAATAAGCACTTGGGCCAACACTGGGGAACTCCGGTGCGCACGCAGTGGGCCAATACCTACTCGGGAGAGTTGAGAATTTGAGCTGTCTAAACATATAGATCACCCTTACGGAGTGCTTTGCGCTAGTAAAGGGGGGTAGAACCCTGATCCCCCGTCGAAGTAACATCCATAAGCACCTGCGCTGAGCATTCTCACGAGTTCACGTCCTGAGGGCAAGGTTCAACGAATCCATACACACAACTTGTTGAAACAAGGAGAGGGACAGGTTTTATAGTTGAGTTTCGATGTACAAGCAGACGGAATAAGCTACTAAGTTTGAAAAGAGGTACCGAGTGCCGGTCTGGATTTCCGATTCTAAAAGCGTGAGATTCGGGAGAGGTCCTGGAGAAGAGCATCCATGGACGGGCGAATCGAAGGGTCGTTGGTCCAGCAGGCAGAGACGATCTTCCAGGCTTGCGGTGTAACACCAGTATATTGTTGCTCTCGAGGCCACTGTTTAGCCATGACGGCCTTTCGAACTGGGTATGGTCCTTGACAGTGGTTGAATGGCCTGGACTTGTCGCCTTGACCGTCCAGGACCTAAGCAATATCTCAGTAAGCTGCGGTGGGTAGGGTGATCTGAACACTGACTTGAAGGGCGGTCATGGAGAACGCATAGACATCGGAAGCCTTGGTGACGAACATGGACACATCGTCTTCATCGGGTATGATCAGCTCTGGGGCGATGAAGAGGTACGATGGGAGGATCATGGTTGTGAAGCCCGTGTGTTCGACGGCCTCCTCGCGACTCAGTCCGAAGTCAATAATCTTGACAATACCGTCTTCCGTGATACGGAAGTTATCCTATTGGGTGTCAATAATGAGTCGAGCAGGCAAAGAGG
Organism: Candolleomyces eurysporus; assembly: GCA_027579435.1. Classification (NCBI taxonomy): domain Eukaryota; kingdom Fungi; phylum Basidiomycota; class Agaricomycetes; order Agaricales; family Psathyrellaceae; genus Candolleomyces; species Candolleomyces eurysporus. Next base: position 4,509 of record JANBPK010000737.1, on the reverse strand, counting down.
TTGCGTACAGGTTTAATGTCCCCGTGAACGATATTCAAGCGATGCATGAATGATAAACCATTGGCAAGCTGTCGGATCTGAAGAGAATGGGCTTCTATTTCGTCTACAAAACGATGATACTCACGATATCCAACCTCACCCCAAAATCTCGTCCTTCGGTGTATTCAAGGGATGCATACTTGACGTAGTCGGTTACGATGGAAGGAATGCCCGGCATGGCTTCCGGGATGAGGGTCGGATCTGTGGCCAAGAGGCCATGGAACTGATTTATATTGTCGCAACCACCAGGAAAGCTAGCCAGAAATGCCAAAGTCTTGGCCTCTAGATATGTGCGCTGAGAGGCTGTCAGCTCTTTCCTTGACGACCACAGGAGAGCACTGAGACTACCTTGGCAACAATTGCAGGAGAAATATTATTAATTCTGCGGTAGGTCTTCACAACAACCTTCCTTGACTCCCCTTGCTCATCGCTTTTAGCATACGAGATAACACAGCACGGGCGGCCAGGGCGATATGTGCGAACCCCTGTCAGCGCAAATGCGCAGGGCTGCCGCATTGAAAAAGGTCCATAAATGACGACAAATAGATAGATATCAGCACCCACATAGTCTTTGAATAGGATGTCGAGCAGGAGGTAAATCTTGTGAAGGCCTTCCATCGTCTTCAATTCGGATGACTACAACTGGGTTGACCTCCGCTTCAGCCTGTCACTGACCACCTTCGATTTGGCTATAACGTGACCGGGCTGTGGCAATGCACGGTCCTACATCATGCGCACAGGGCATCATGCGCAAGGGCCAGGAGGTGGGCGTAAGGCGCACGGCCAAATAATCATTATATAAACCAAAATCCAATCCTCCAGCTGACTCGGTATCGAGGGCGACAGACAGTCAGCCAGCCTTGTTAATAGGCTTCAAAGAGACGAAGAAGAGAACGCTGGGTTCTCACCTTGAGACGTAGGTTTATTCTAACCAGCGCACGTCGTATGGAAAACGGTGAGCAACTAACTTCCCTAGAACATCGATGTCCCTCGTAACGAGGGTCAGAAGGCTGGGAAAATAGGTTGACTAGGACAAGCGTGAGCCAGGAAGTCGAGAAAGCCACTGAATACCTCGAATTGGAGACGAAACGAAATCAGTGCGTACCAAACCTGGTCGAAGATGTCGAGGTGGGAGGTTTTACAATTTGGAGGAAGGATTTCGACGCCAGGTAGGGGGGTGAGGTGGGGATGGGGGTGGCTATCCGTGGGTCCATTGAAGCGACCTGCAAGGAAGAAGCCTTCAAGTATCGATGTGCTGGTAGCCTGGAAGTCGCATTCGAGCTGAGGAGATTTGGGGCTCATGGAATCGAAGGCTAAGAACCAGATCGACAGGGCTAAAATTGGTTATTGAATTCCTCGGACAATTGATCTTTGTCAAAGGGGTGGTGCCAGAAAATGACCGTTTTTGGAAGGTCCTGAACCCCGATCTGGCCCGAGATTGGGGGGGTGACTGACGAATTAGTATTATAGTCCCTTTTTGTCAAATCCGGCATCTAAGTGTTGCCGCGATTCACGTTCATGACATGATTCGACGTGTTCCGCAAACATCAGTATCTTGATATCCATCTTGACTTTTGATCCTGCGTCTTTAGAGTTGGGTAAAAGCACTAGGCGTGCGCGAACGACTCGACCTCTGTTATCGACATACTCACTAGTTGGATGGTGGGATTTATACTGGGTCAATAGTAACATAAAGATGAAACAGATTCAAGGAAGCACCACAATGATTCTGTTTCCGCACTAACTCTACACCCTTTGTGTTCTCATTCACGCAGATCTCGGACCTGATCTTCTGACAACGGCTCGGAACTTGGGTATGTATCGCAGATTATCTTGCCAGAACGGTGGTCGGGCACTTTGACCGGTTAGGCGAAATTGGTTGTCTTCAAGCTTATGACTACGATACGAGGCAGCGGAGTGTGTGTAGCTGAAGATCATGCAATATACATCTACGAGTGTCAGAGTCGATATTCAGGAGCTCGGGGGAAAATCACAAAATCCGGGATGGAATCGCACCACCACAGCACCTCAAGCTCATAACCCTCTGACGACTCGTCTTATCAGGCCTCACTTATAGGTCAGGACGTCGAGATGTTGCAGTGTTTAATCAGCTCAATCTCAATCTGGAAAATCACCGCTTTTGGTTCGTGATACACATNAAAAATAGAGGTCGGACGGGTATGGACCGCGAATGTGTGTAAGAGGCGCCCCAGGCGGGAGAAGAGACCCCGTGGGGGCCCCCTTCATAAATGTTCTCACCTTGCCTCATTGGATCCTGCTTGTATCCTCAGCATGTGGGGACTGCCTCGAGGCCAGAGTCCTGAGGACCGTGCCGTCCCCGAGACTGATGGGACCACTATATATTATATAACGGGAGGGACCCCGTAGTCGAAACCACCGCCAGACCCATAAGCGGCCTAGCTCAGCCTGCCAGGCCAGGCAGAACCCCCATGTCAGTATGGCTGGCGGGCTTGGGTGGTGGCCTCGAAAAAGGCACAAAACCAAACGATGGCAGGGAATAAGACGATCTCGTTTCGGATTCGGAACATCCGCTGGTGGCGGTCAGTTGGTCAGGCTTACTACTACTAGTACTACCCTGCGCCAGCCAACTCGAGTCCAGCACAGCCCAAGAACGGAGTATCACGAACCTAGTATCACGAACTTCAAACTCGTCTACATAGGCATGCAGTATCAGGGTTTTCACGAGTACGAGCGGTGGCCAACGATATCGGTTCCGCAAAGCTGCCTCCGATCGTGAAGTTTGCGTAGCGATAATCGGTAGTGGGAAGGGGAGGCGCGGATAAAATTGAACTCTCTACTCGGGGATGCAGAGAGCCGATAGAGCGAGTGATACGAATATTTCGAGCGGTTGGCCCCTGGGCTTATCCCATTCCGAAATGGTTTCCTACCGGTTGTCCCGCACGTAGAATGAATGAATGTTCAGGTACGCAGGAGCTGGAGGGGGGACATTACGTCTTGACTATTGAATCGTGCTGATATTACTGAGCAAAGCGATCTTGGATGAACAAGCAAGCTATCGTTATCGCCATCAGTCTCCGAAATAGCCTGTCGTGTCGTTATCGTTGAGTGCAGGGTATCATCGCAGGTAAGTCGTGGTCAAAGTTTTCTAAACGGGCACGGCCAAACAGCGGAGTCGCTCGAAATGCGGACTTCCGGAGTGCATGGCAGCCCACAGCTTCTCCCAGTTCTCTACTTCGGGGAGGAGCTTGATCGCGCGTCTTTCTACCAATGGCCGTTGACCGCTGTTAGTTTTTCCTGATTCGCGGAGTCCGAAACTCAGTTGGAGGGTAGTTTAACCGATGCTGGGCGCCTAAGTCGAGACGACGGTATGTCATCGTCGAGGTTGTCAGGGCCTGAGTCCAGCCATCCATCGTTCTTCTTTTCCTGTGGACTGAGCCCGCATCGGGCGCTAGCGAGGTTTGAGTGGTGATAAGTTTTTGTTGAACCCTGGTTGATCCTGAGTTGATCGGGTATGAAAAGTTTTGTTGTCGGACGTCCGAAGAGTGCCAACACAATTGAAGTGGTGGCGTGAATGCGTGTGGGGCCTATTCAACGGCACCGTAAGTGTTCATGCGGATGTCAAATGTCTTTTCATTTTGAACGGGAGCCGTGAATAAAATTTGAACGGAAAGGACTGTCATGAAGGTACTGTCATACGATTGAAAGGTGTAACGAAATCGTTTGTTGTCCACCAAAGCAGCATGAGGGAGCCCGTTGCTCCACCTTGAGGAGGAACCATAACGATTTGAACGTGGTGTTTTACTTTGCCATGGTTTCACTTGAGTTTTTCTGGCTCCCTTGCACGCCGTTTGCTCGTGTCGTCGCTGAATGTGTGTTGTCGTTCAGGATTTGGTGATGAACGGAATTGGGCAAGTAGGGTTGCCAAGGTGACTTGACCAGTCATCCTAGTTGACACCGGGAATTGAGCAGGGCCCATTGTCCTTTGCCAGCTCGTATTTTCACCAAAGGAGGAGAGGCTTGGAGGGAGGCTATCTTGACGAGCTGTTGGGAGAAAATGGTTCCATCTCAAACTGATCTAGTTTTTGACTCGTCGTCGACGCGGAGGCAATGAAGCAGTGATACTCGGGAGCAGACTATCATCAGGAACTGTAATTGACATCTGTGCCTACCCTTCCCACGAAGATTGATAGGGCCGGGCAAGGCGAGAAAGGTTCAAGGGATGATCGGGAAAGGACGTTTTTCTCTTGTTCTGCCTTCGCCTCTGTTGCGCTGTCCTTACTCTTGTCCAAGTCGTGGTATGCTGCTGGTCGCGGCCTATTCTTATCGGGTTTATGCTCTCTAGCCGCTCGTTATCCTCAACACACTCCTTCCTCGTAAGCTCCTATTCGCCGCATCCCCGAAAGCATCACTTAATTTACACTCAATAAATCCTAGTGAACGACCTCTACTTATCCCATTGTCTGCATTGACTGCAACTATGGATGCAAA